>JACEGR010000889.1:145507-207248 GCA_014170235.1 Listronotus bonariensis | reverse complement strand
TTTTTCTTTGACCTCAAAAATTTTTGATAGTAAAAACAATAATGTTCTTTGGAAAGTGGAAACCTTTTTGTTTTGTTTTCTGCTCTTTGAATTTTTTATTTTGGGCACCTTAAGGCACGCTAGGGAAAATCGATTTTTATTGTGGTAACTAGGTTTACTGACTTTTTAAACCAATGTAATACATTTTTTATTCAGGTGTTTTTCTTAATTTAAAGTGCCCAGTGTATACTTAATAGGCAGAGCCGGATTATCCATAAGGCAGTGTGGGCAACTGCCTAGGGCCCCGCGCAACGAGAAAAAATATATAACGTTTCGTCAAGTGAAAATTAAATTTGAATATTTGTATCCTTAATGAAAGCAAAACATAAATAAAATATCTCTTATGGTTAGTTTCCACCTAAAGACCTTTTTTTGGCACTTCAATTTTGTCGCCTGGAAAAAATTGAAATGAATTACCTATGGGCCCCGACATAGCTAATCCGGCCCTGTTAAAAGACATTAATAATAAAAGTATCCTAATACCATACAATGGTATTTAACCTAGAAAAAAGCGACCAAACTTTTACAGTTATACCAAATAAATTTGTTAATTATGTATGGGTAACAAGTTGAACATATGTATCTTTAAGTAGATTTGAGACAAAAAGTTTATACAAGTGTGAAAACCTACTCGTCGACCATAGAAAATAAAAAGCATAGTAAATGTTTGTGGTGGGACGTGTGTTGTTTGCGTCGTCGTCCGAGGAAAGGAGGAAGCGGTGGGCCGGGGAAGCCCATAAACTCGCCGGATGGTCGTGAGCGTTTATATAGGAGACCAAATGAAATATTTGCTGAATGCACCATAATAAAGCTAACATCTTATCAAGGTGGTTCCGATTTGGCGGGTATTTTGACTGATGCACAAACTGAACTCATACTTGTGGATAGTGGAGAACTAAATGCCCATCGATACATTAAAGATATTCTTCAAGAAGCAATAGATTTATTTGATCCCTTAAATCATCCGTTAAAAATGATGTTGCACGGGTGGTAAATGAATATTTAGATGAGGTAAGGTTGGTATTTGACGGTTCGACTGGCCTGCATGTAGTCCAGATTTAAATCCAATTGAACATTTTTGGGATCTTTTGAAAAGAGCCGTTTGTCGTTGCCCTCTGCAGCCAGACACTTTACAAGAGCTACGGATAGCACATTCATGGTGATTATGCATGTTTACGTTAGTGAAACGGGATGCGAATTGGCTTGCTTACCTTACAAAAACAATTTTTTTTATCAATTTGATTTGTTTAATAAATCTATAAAAAATATGACCAAAGCTATAAATGTTTTTTAAAAAAATTAAGACATTGGATATACTTAGTGTAATGTCCGTTTTTTTTTATAGACGTTTACTTATATGCTAATGCAAATCAATAATTAAGTTATATCATAAAGTAACGTACCTACCTAGGAATAATAATTTCCTTACTCTATGCAGAGACAACAATGAGACGAGTAACTGGTCCTAACAATTTGTCCATTGTATTTATCTCTTTCTGGTTTAACGCAAGTTCCAATAAATATGTCTTTGTCTTTCATTATGGCAGGCTATCGTAGATGGAGCAATCATCGCTTTGCCCTGGTTGCCAAGTTGTTTACAATTTCTGCATGTAAACTTTAATGTCCTTTTTGGCTCACATCTAATTAAGAGAAAGAAAATATACCATGAATCGAATATTTTTAACTTGACAACGTAACCGCAGGCAGTCACTCCGAAATGTTATTCGATATTTGTGTTTGATATTTTTCAATGGCCGATTTGTTTGGACAGTTTGTTTACATTTTCTGTGATTTATCGTGTGTTTCGTGGTTTTTTACCTTTAATTGGACTTTGAATGTTGACTTTTATTAGTGATCACAGTGTATATATTAAATTTGTGCTTTTCAACAGATAATTTAAGGTAATATTAACATGGTTATCTGTAAGTAAAAATCTTTATAAAAACCAAATAAATGACATTTTTAATTAGGTGTGTGTAATTATTGAACTAAACTCGAATATTTTATATTAATAGGAAACAAAAACAAGTACCTAACATTAAGGGCAAAAATAGCACAGCTATATAATTTGAATTTGGCGCGCAAACGATAAAGTTGACTCACGCGCCATCTGCGTTTACCTTCCTTGAAGACAGACAAGGAATGCCCAGCAGCTATCTCTCTCTCGGATAATTTATTTACATTTAGTTGCTCGTCTCATTGTTGTCTCTGCTCTATGGTTATATGATATTAAATGACAGAATGTATTTAAAAATAATATATTGTTTGTTCATTCAATTTTAACGAGGTTAACTATGACTTTATTTATGAAAATATAGCATGTTCCCGTAAAGAGTGATAATATCACAGTTTTCAGTAGCAGCTACTTTTAGATAGCAGTAGCAGTGATCACCGATATCAAAAATCACTGTTAAGCCCACCGCTAGTGATTAACGCGAAAGGCAAGATTCTTATAAGAAAAATATCACTGTTTGACGGTAAGATATAAACTTACGTTGACAATGAAGTTTTGTATAGTTTGAACATGCATTTTTCTTTGTATTCAGAGTAAGAATAGTTAATTTCAAGTCAAATTTATTTTGTGATCAATTTTCAGTGAGATCTTAGGCATCAGTTAAACTTAAAAGCAATAAAATGATAAATACTTATATTTCCAATGAGTATAATTATGTATACTATGAAAATGTATTTTTAAAATAGTGATACTTTTATAATAATTCTAAGTTAGTCTTAAAGTGATATTTGAAACGTTAATTTTTTGATAATAAAATTTTGATTGCTTGGATCATTGATTTTTTAGTTTGTGGATCAGGGTTTATTTCGTTTTAAAACTACCTAAAGAATCATCTATGAAATTTAATACCCATACTTAGTTAACACCCTATAAAATACAATTTAAAGAAGGATGATAAAATTAGTTGCTTTACAAAAATTATCCTTTTTTTCCTTTTGTCGATCTATCAGCATGTAGGTGATTCTGTCAAATGATCTAGCAGATAATTTTCTAAAGCCCATTATGTCATTTTATAGTGTTTATGAACCGCTGCCGCTGGCAAGAGGAGTCTTCTTTCGTTAAAAAAAAATAATAATAATAATCAGTAGTATTTAAAGTTTTGCAGTTTTCGGAACCCTTTCAAGTGTTTTTTGTTCTGGAACCCCACCATAGAAAATTTTAATAAAACAATGCTTACGTGTTAATGTTTAATTAAAATGTACAGTGAGGGCCAAAGGTCTGGTATAAATTCGATTAAAATTGAACGAATTATTTTTCAGCGAAACGCTCGGACACGTCAATTTTTGTTTTTAATCGCCTGCTTTCGGACATGACAGCCAAGCATACAGGGTGACGCAAGTAGTAGTTACATACCACTATAAATGTTTTTCTTATGGAACCTCCTGTACATTATTTCATTTTATGTATGTTTTCTCAATCAAGAAACCCAATTATGGAATACTCTATAATTGGTTACTATGATCTGTCCATATTTGGATTTTCGGACGACTTCACACTAATTTTTATATTTGTATATTTAAGAAAGTAATACAATCAAATACCATTAAAACCTACAAAAGAACATCTGAACTCTAAAAGTTATAAAAAAGTATTTCTTGCACTTTTTGTACGAAAAATACGTATTTTTTAAATACCTTAAAAAGTTATGAGAAAGCGTTAAAATAAAACGTTGCTAGGGACGAAAGGGCTTTTTCTACTGGCATGTTACCACTTCTACTTGCGAATGGGCATTAAAAAAAAGACAAACCCTTCTAATTGCGTGTTTGTGAGTTTCCGTTGAAGAGAAATGCCGGTATTCCATATTAAAGATACATTCTATTTCATATTTGACCAACGTTCTTTAATAATAACAATAAAGAATGCCTGAGCATAATTGAATGATATTTTAAATGAATCTGAATGCGTCATTGTAGGATTAGTTCCATTTTGATAAATTTTGACTCCTGTGTAATATTTGGATCTACTATAATTATGCTGTATTTTAATTTGACAAGTTTTTTGTGCTTTGTCATACGAACAATTTAAAATAAATCGAATATTATCTTTAGTTACCACATATATTTTATTAATTTTAGAAAATTTGCTTTGATCACAAATAAATACATTTTTTCGGTAAAATAAACAATTTTCTGACTTTACCTCATTAAAATATAACATTATGTTTTCCTCATCAGATAAAAGTCTAAATTTATTAAGTGTGCATCTTTCTTCATGATCTTCTAACTCATAAGATTTAAAATATTGGTTGCATTCAAATCTACAGTAGAAATATAAATAATGTAATGCTTTATCATTACCTGAAAAAGAAGAATATAATTTCTCCCTACACATATAAAAACAGCAGTACAAACAATTCACTCCGTAAAGATCTTTACCAACAAAAAAATTTTCACAAGAAGAACATGAAATTTTCATTTCACTGTCCAGTTTTCTGATCCCTTAAATGCGTACTAAGCCGGATAACTTCATAGGAATAGGAATCTAAAAAGTCTCCAAATGTTTCTTTAAATAGTTCGTCCCTATAAATTTTCGGAAATTGTTTAACAATTGTGTTGCCCTGAAGCGTAATTATTTCTTTTAGTTGGTCCAACATTTTTTCTCATTGTCTTTACAAACGTCAAGTTTTTGTATATTTTCCTTTAGTATAGGACTATTATTTATCTGCGTTACGTCGAACGCATCAATGCAAAACTCAAATTTGCAATAAACCATTTTACGACTTTTCATTTGCTTTTTCGATAGAGTAAAACCATCGGCATTACAGTTTAATTTTAAACAAGTTTTAAAGTTACTAGTGTGTATAAATAAATGGTCACTTTTTTTATCGTTTTCAAACAAAACTATTCTTTGTTTAAGTTTCCTATCAGTTGAAGTTGACGCAGTTACGTGTAAGAGCTCAGTAGTGAAATTTACGTAGATTAGAAAAAGAAAGTTATTTTTTGTATCACAATATAAATAATATTTTTGATCACCATCGTTTATCATAATCGTTGGGTCCTTTAAAATATACTTCCGATGAAAAATTCGAAAATGATCGATCAGAGACAGAAGGGAATTTTCAGGATACATTTCGGTGCTGCATAATGGACAACCATATAGTGTTCCAATACAAGTAGTCTCATGCTCAGCTGCCTCTCCATATGTAAGAAGATGGTTGCAATCTTCAAATCTAAAAATAAGCAAACACAGACTTATACAGCGTGTTTTCGGAAGTTCTTACCAAATGGAAATCTTTTTAATAAGTCCTGTTGATGAGAAAATAAATTTGTACAAAAATGACCATGAGAAATTACCAAAAAGTATTTTTGTTTATAAAAAAGTTTTATTTATTTAAAACATTCATAAATGACAGCACAAAATAAACAAAAATATTAAAAAGAATACTAGATAGCGATGTGTAAAATTAAACCAATTTTTTTGCTCTTGCCAATATGTCACAAATGTCAAAATTTAACAGGTTCCATTTTGTAACTATCATTTGAAGTGCAGATATCAAAAATAATAATAATAATTTGACTTTTTCTGTTCGTAATGATAATTCAAGTCATTAAGAGAAACCCTAAAATATACAGGGTTCGTCATAAAGAAGTTGTGCATTTTTTTCTTGGAATTCACAAATTTAAATATGGGGGATCGACGAGAGAGGGACGAAACGCCTTTATTTAAATTTTTGGAAAAATTGGAGACACAACATTTTTACTCTTAGCTGTGTTAAACACAGCTAGTTAGTGATATGTTTTCCTAATTTTCGCATAAAAGTGTGCGAGTCAGATAGATAAATCAAAAATATAAACATTTTTAAGTTATCGTTTTTTATAATTAAAGATCAAAACCTGTTTTAAGCCATTCTGTAGATTTAACACACAAATATTGTTGGGAAAATTAATTTTATTAAGAAAAAGGGCTTTTTACCACGAGGTATTTTGTATTTAAAAAAAATCATTTTTCACAAGAAATATTATAATAATAAACAGAAAAAAAAATAAATTGGATTAAATCTAGCAAAGTTATAGTAGTAATCGAAATAGCAATTGACATCTCTACTTTAACTACTAAATTTTTAAAAACTAAGCAAGAAGTAAAATTTTAGTTTCAAGACAGAATAGGAACACATCTTAAGATTTTTACAAGTTTTCCTCTCTCTCTCTCTCTAACACATTTAGGGTAAATGGAAACCGCCTTACATTTTAACCATTAGAGATGATACATTATTGATTTTGGGATAAAAATACATTTAGGTTAATTGATACTTAAAAAATTAAAACGTCGTATCTATTTTTATCTCAACAAAGTTATTGTCGTTCAGTGCCGGAGATATACAGTTTATTGTATTAGTAGAACAACCGTTTACACAACATAGTTTTTAATTATTATTAAGTAGTAAATTCTTTTACTTTAAATAGAAAACATTTGGAATTACGTCTTTCATCAAATATTACTTCCAAAACAATGCAAAATAAAATGCGCAAATTCTAGACGCCACTGGATCGATCATCAGCTTTGATTTTACCCAGTCTTGCCAACTTTTCTCCGTGGAGTGCCCTTCCTTCCTCGAACCTCGAACCGCCTAAAAGTTGAGGACGTGTCACAACCTTATAAATATAAACTAACTTTGGCCGCAACATTGTACTTACTGCCTCATGACATGACACTCACACCCAAAGTCGGTCTATATCAAGATCGTTTGACTAGGTAAGGTTGCCTCGTAAGCCTTGCAACATGGCGGACCATACGTCACATATGTATTTTGCTCATTATTTAATGAAGTTTTTAACAGTGTAGTTTGTGTTTTTTGTCAATATTAAAGAAATACTTTTAAATACTGTTAATTCCAGTTGTTACCGTACCTTCTTTATTTTCTATTAATAAATTATTTAACAATGATTATTCTAGCTGATTTTTTAATATTGTATATCGCGCTCTTTCGCCCTCATCCGTCTAGACATCCTTGTTTGCTATATTGGCGCCAAGGAACCAGCAGTGCGGTACATATGTGACGTAATGAGGCAACCTTACCTAGTTAAACGATCTTGGGTCTATATAAGGTCACGACATTCGGCCATATTGCTTTGACGTGTTATGACGTCACATCTCCCATTTTTCGGCCATGTTGTTCAGTGCCGGAGATATCATAAGGTAACATACCTACGGATAAGAGAAACCATGGCATGCTGAAATTTTCGTACCGCTTTGCGGCAGGCTTGGCGGCAGGTTTGTCATTTTTCCAGTTTACACTTTAAATGCGTCGGTCGAAGTCTCGCCTCGTGTAACATCAGCGGTGGGGAGACACGTAAGCTTACTGAAATGACTAACTGGCGGTATTTCAACGAGAAACGAATAAAATTATATTGGGAGTTTTCGCATGACCTGTCCTTAAATCGACTATTCCATGATAACTCTTATAATTTCCTTACTCTATGGAGATATACAGTTTATTGTATTAGTAGAACAACCTTTTATACAACAGTTTTTAATTATTATTAAGTTGTAAATTCTTTTACTTTTAATTAAAAAAACATTTAGAATTACATCTTTGAACAAATATCACTACCAAAACAATGCAAAATGAAATGCGCAAATTCTAGACGCCACTGGATTGATCATCAGCTTTGATTTTACCCAGTCTTGCCAACTTTTCTCCGTGAAGTGCCCTTCCTTGCGTCCCCGACCTCGAACCACCTTAAAGTTGAGGATATATCGCAACCTTATAAATATAAACTAACCTTGCTCACACCAGGGTTTTTTTTCATTTATGAATAATATGTTAATATTTCGTGGCACGAGAGAACCGAGAGTTGGTTTTGGCATTTACCTTACTGCCAAAATACAAAACTCTCACAACGACAGATTTTTAATTTATGTTTACAGGATGTGTTTAAAGCATGACACTCAAGGTTACATGTAAGAAAAGTAAATAGTATATTATTTCTTAGAACGACACAAACAACCATTTTAACTTTACGGAATAAGCCCGAAAGACGGACCAAAAATGCTAAAAGTTCCTAAATCTTTGTGTTTGTTCTCCCTTAAAGAAATCATCACTTTTCTATTTTTTAGGGTGTTCGATTTAAAGGTTGCTTCCTTTGTTTATAGGAATAACGCACCAAAAATTTAGAGGCAACTTTTAGACTTTTTTATACAGGGTGTCCGTCCAGTAACTTAACAGACAAACGTTAAGGGGTGATTATAGAATGAAAAAAAAACTTCATAAATGAACATAAGTCCTAAACGAAATGACCATCCAAACAAATGTTTTTTTTTTTAAATAAAAACCGTTCATCAAACAAAAAAGCCAAAAATCAGATTTGTTCTTAACTAAACCGGGATTCAAAAAAGATTTTTATTTTAAAATAATGCAGTGGCGTACCAATTTTATCTTAAAAATATTTACCCTAAACCCCTTAAGGAGGACACTTGTAATTTTTTTTTCTGATATGTCAAAAAATGTCTTCTGATGTATAGGAGACTTCTTTTAAATTTTTAAAAATATTTTAATTGGTATAAAAGCTATAGTAAAAACGTGATTATTAAAAAAATTTAACACCCAGTGGTTCAAAAACTAAGACTTTTAGGACATATGTTCATATAAAGTTTTTTCCCTATTTTTCATTGTGGAATCACAACTTAAAGTTTGTTGATTTACTGGACACCCTGCATAGGCCTGACGTTTATATTCAGGCTTACCCTGTACAGTAAAATTTCCTAAATCAATACAAAAAAAAAAAATAAAAAGCCGTCAAGAGAAGAAGTGTTTATTTCTTAGATTTTTTTTCACCAAAAGACAAGAAATTGCCTGTCTAGTTACTCTTTACGTCTTAGTTACTCTTTATGTAGAGAAGGAATAATCAGCATTTTTTTTTACTCGACAGCAAACATGATAAGTGTTTTGACGCACTTATTTGTTTTTAGGTGTTTTTTAAATAGATTACAGGTGTCTTATCGATTATGCAATAGTTGTTTATAATTTATATATTTATCATGTCACTTCAACGACCAGATAAAACAAAAAACTAAACTATAAAAACGTTCTAAGTTTGCGAAAAAAATTACTTGCGGTAAAAATTAAAGGGCCTATTTCTGAGCCAATTTTATAAAAAAGAGTTTATATAAATATAGGTCCGGAAATGATGTGTTTATAGTATACAGGGTGTTAAACTTAAAAAAGAAAATCGGGTTTTTAATAATATCTTAAATATGCCTTAACCAATTTTAATAAAATTAAGCTGGAGTATTTGTAAAAATAGAAAGTTAATTTAGCCCTAAATTAATTATAATTTGTGAGACCAGTGGAGGCGTCGAACGCTTCTCAGCTTATATTATTGACAAAAAATGTACGCCACTGGCTTTCTTGCAACTTTTTATTTATTTGTTTAAATAAAACACCTTAAAATACAACTTTTTTATTTTTTAATATTTTAACGTAACTTGCTTATCTGTATCTTAAAAATAAAAAATTTGGGGATCCATGTTTAAATGAACTTTTTTTTATAAAAATGGCTTAGAAATACGCCAATAAATTTTTTTACCGCAATTAGTAAACACCCTGTATAAGAAGACTATAATAAATTATCTGCTTACCTATTTACACAAGGAAATAGTACGTTTTCAATAATTTTTTGAACATATGAAGCTGATCCGCCATCGTTATCTTGAACACATCGGCCACATTTCACTTGACCTGAAGAATACGACTTAACAGGGCAAGAGAGATATTTTTTACACTCAGTACATATTTGAAATTGTAAAATCTCTTCGGGAAGTATAAAAGTTTTATTTATTTTCGCCATTAAAACTTAACTAAATAATATGTATGTAGGATCTGTTTTGCACAAACTAATAAACAAGTGATTGAAAACCTACCTTGTGATTAATAATTTTATCAGTACAGATAACCACGTTACAGTACTTAAGAAACAACATTATTTATCTAAATAACCCATAAACAAACCTTCATAATAACTTTTAGTTTATCGATTAATAGGTAAAAATTAAACGTAAAATCGAAATTTTAATTACTCTATGCTTAACGTATGTCCTAAAAGTTTTGGCACAAAATGTACCCGCCTCAGTTGACGACCAAGTTTGGCACAAAATGTACCCGCCTCAGTTGACGACCAAGAGTTCTTGGTTGACGACAACATCTTGGTATACGAAGAAGCTGCGCTTAAGAGTATTTGGGGCACTTACGTCTCTTTCGATATTTAAGTCCATTCCTCCTCAATTCCAACGATATCGTACTCTTAGAAGATCTGTATTGCCTAGCCAGTCTCCTCGTTGACATTCCAATCTGGTTTTTTGGTCTTCTCACCAATTTCTCTGACCTCTGTGCGGTAAATGCACGTGGTCTTCCACTTTTGGGAGATTCAGACATGGTATTCCCTGCTCGCACTCCGCTATTGTTCTATAAATGGTTCTGCGTGAAATGTTTTCATTCTGGAATATTCGACAGATTTCAGCTTTGGATATCCGCCCAACTAACTTGTAGATACTTTTTCTTATTTCTAATTTATACGACATCTTAAAGCGAAAACTTCAAAATAAATAAATCTCAACTGACAGTAAATAAAGTAAATGAACTTTTGTTTTGAAAGGCAACTTGATATTATTTTGTTTTTGTTAAAATTAAAGACAATGAGTTTTGTGCCAAAACTTTTAGGACATACGTTATACTTTTTTAAAACCTTATAAAAAGTTATATAGGGTGGACCGAATTGGACGATTTTTAAAGGAAACTCGTGTTTCTGTATATCGTACGCAAAAATTGACCCCCATTTTCAAAGCTCAAATTTCAATCCAAACGTTACTTGTGAAAACTGCTATTAGCTATCTTGCGTCGGTTACTCTCTAGAGCATTATTTTTTGGTGTCTTTTTAATCCTTTAAAACTTTTATTTTTTTAAAGATTTTTTTAATAGCCTTGGCACCTTTAAATAAGCTTGGACTTCTATCAAGCTAAAAAGTATTTTTCCCCTTCTAACTTATACTTTATACAGTGTGGGCCAAATTAAACCTGCACACTTTTTACCTAATCATAACTTTTTATCTTTTGCGCCTAACTTTTTATTTTTAACAGGGCTAATAGGTAGATATGTTTTCTCTAGGTTTGTCAATTTTGGTAGAATAGATTTAGTCAGGACCGGACTTACGGGACTTTTTCCAAAATGATGCATTTCTTTGGACAATCCACGAAGGCTGAAAGCCTAAATACTAACGTACCGTGGGTGTCTTAAGCAGGGTAAGAGGAAGTTTGTTAACACGGGACTTAAAAACTTGAAGATTTGGGGGAAAGGAAAGACCTCCGCTGGCAGTAGGTTCCACAGTCTAGAAACTCTAGGGATAAAAGAGCGAACGAAATGGGAAGTTCGGGGCCTGTCCAATTGGACCGTATAGGGATGCATACGTGCGGCACCACGAGTTTCTCTGTTGAGAGCTGCAAGAGGAGGGACTATACTGGACAATTCGTCGGAGCAGAAGCCGTAAAAGTATCTATAGAAGAGCGATAGATCTCCCACAGCTCGACGATGGGCAAGAGAAGGAAGTCTTTGAGTAAGTAAAGGATCATTAATAAGACGAACAGCTCTTCTTTGAATGGCATCAAGAATGCTGAGGGTTGTAGGGGATGCCATTCCCCAGACATGAGAACAATATTCCAGAGAGGGTCGAATTTGGGACACATACAAAGTGTATAAATTGGAAGGAGAAAAATACTTTTTGGCTCGGAAAAGAAATCCAAGCTTTTTGAAGCCGCGGTGGCTATAGATACAATGTGTTTATGCCAGTTAAGGTTATTCTCAAATGTGACGCCCACAAGGTTAAATGTGTCCCCGCTTTGCAAAACCTGGCCACTCATAAGCAAAGGGTGAGCGTTTGATGATTTCTTTCGCGACAAGGAACATGATTGTGTTTTGGATGCATTAAATTGAACGAGATTTTTGGCGCCCCAATCCAATATCAAATTGAGATCCTGTGAAAGAGATATCTGCATCGCCCTGCGTTTGCTTTCCAAGTCGGGTTGAGAGATTGGTTTGAGAACCTGAAAAGTGGAGTGAAGGGTACTATCGTCAGCATAACTATGAATGGGATTGGTTGTGGGAGAAAGAAGGTCGTTGAGGTAAAGAAGAAACAAAGTTGGTGCTAGTACTGAATCCTGAGGCACTCCAGCATTAATTTCGTGAAAGATTGAAGCGTGGCCATCAACAATGACTGATATACGTCGATTAGAAAGACAAGTGGAGAGCTAAGAGCAGAGTTTAGTTGGAAGACCGTAGGAGGGAAGTTTGTTAAGAAGTGCGTCATGCCAGACTTGGTCAGACAGAAAGTTTAATACGCTTTTGTTTTCTTAGTTAATAATATTTAGTATGTATTTGTGGTATTACCCGACTTTTTACAACTTTGATTTTTTAAATATTTTGGGCTGTTTAGTGATTTAGTTTATTAGGTCTTTTTAATTTTTTTATTGCTTTTTTATCTTTTTAATTTATTCCTATTTTATCTTTATCTCTGTATCCATCTACGAGCCTCAAATATTTGATTAATTTTAGAAAGTATGCGAAATATAATGTAGGTACTTTTAAAATTTGAGATTTCTTTAGATTTCCCCAGAAATCTAACATAAGATCCTGACTTGATTCCAATAGGACCCTTTTGAAAGTGCACTTTTTCAAATAAAAGAAAAGAAAATTAAAATCGATCTAAATTAATTCATAAAAAATACATGTACGTGCCTTCTATATTTAAGGTTTTTTCTGAATGTCTATGGGATTTGAGCATCAGATCTTGACTTATATAAGAATATCTTAATTGCCCAAAAAGGGATATTTTTTTCGTATATTATTATGACAGTAGGAAATTATTTCCACTTATTTTCTTGGTTTATAATTTAGTTTAATGAGACCTTTGCAAAAGTGCACTTATTCAAGTTAAAAATAATTTTTAAAAAAGCTAGTTCATACAGACGCGAAAAGCGAATTGCGAAACGCGAATTTCATTCTCATTGGTCAATTTCACATAAAATTAAAGCGGGTAATTCAAAATAAAGATAGTTTAAAGATGTTGCGAATTCGCAAAATTTAAAATCTAGTGGGCGGGAAACTTGAGATCATTTTAATTTCTGGCGAATATCCGCGTGCGCACATGCGTAAAAACAGGAGGTTATTTGTGATATGTCATTTTAAAAACAATTTTGTTATTGGTATTTTCATGTCATTCTATTAGCTGTTTGGACCGATATTTTTGTGTTCATTTTCTTAAGTATTTTGTGTTTTTTGATTTGAATTTATATTAACTTTTTTAACTCTTTTCATTTATAACAAATTTGCAGCGTTTTTACGTCTTAGTTGCCAAATAAATGTGCTATAATTTTTATTCATCACATCAGATAAATGTTATATTATTAAAAGAAAAAACAAAGAAAATCTCAAAGAACCTACCAGAACTAACCAAAACAATATAGAAATTTGTAGGTTATGTTGTTGCCTAGAATTTCGGCGAATTTCGCAGCTGTATGAACATGACAAAAAACGCGAATTTTTGGCCAAATATTCGCTTTCGCAATTCGCTTTTCGCGTCTGTATGAACTAACTTTTTAAATTAGTACACAATGGACGAAGTAACCGGTAAAAATAGAGGAGATCTGAGAGGCCCCGCTTACCTAAGCAAATTTAAATATTGTGAGGTGTCACTATTATATAGGTCTTTATTAAAAACGGCATTATTTACTCAAATCCATTGTTTATATTAAGGTAGACCTAATTTTTGGATAAGTAATCGTTTTCAGTAAAAAAACTACACGTTTTTAAGACCCTATCAATGGGCTGAGTTGCCCGATACGCAGGATAACGCTGCCCATCTAGGGTGGACAAGGCCGCTTACTAATTTAGATATTTTTTACTATAAAATAATACATTTTTTTTAAATAGGTAGTTTATCCTTACAACTTGTTATCTCATATCTATTATAAGTTTTACACATTCAAATTTTTTAAAATAATAAAATTATGGGCATAACACTAAAAGGTAATACCCAACATAAAAAAATGAAATATTTCTAAAATAAAAAAAACTAAATAAATTACAATATTTTAATTAAAAATAAATTTTTAAATATCTACACAGCTAAATTGCAAATATATCGGGTTAAAAAAGCACAAATATTGTTTGTTTATTTATTTATTTATTTATTTATTTATTTATTTAATAATTTTTTTATTTATTTTTTATTTATTTATATATTGGTAATAATTACACTACATAAGTGTTTTTACACGTCAATTTACATTAATTAGACAAGAAACATTTAAAAATATTCTAAAATTTTCGTAAACATTATACCCAATAAAATAAAAAAATACAGTTACACTGACAGTCAATCACAATTATTAAAAAGTATTTAAACTAAAACAATAAAGTTTTACTAAAGTGTAGCTCTCATGAGAGTCCTAAAATAATTTATTCTTTTTTTTACCTCTTTAGTCATAATTTAAATTAACTTAAAAATAAAGCCGCTGCTCAGGTATTCATTCACAGAAAAAAAGGCATGATTAAATAGGTACTTTTTATAGTGTTTCTAAAAATCTTGTCGTTTAAACATCTAATGCGCTGCGGAAGAGCATTAAAGTATGTTATACAGAAGTAATTGGTGCCACCCCTGGATCTTCCAAATCTATGAAAGTCGTGGATTAAATCCTGACTGTTACGAGTACTATAATTATGGATTTGTTGATTGGTTTGATACAAGTGAATGTTTCGTTTAATAAACATGAGGCACTGGAAAATATATAAACAGGGAAGAGTAAGTGCGCCAAACTACAAGAGAAGCGGATATTTGCAGCCCCGTGTGTATCGATTTATAAGCTTTTGACAGACATAATGTATTTTACAAGCGGTAAGCAGCAACCCTTTGTGTATCGATCGATTGCAGCCCCGTGTGTTCTAATTTATAAGCTTGCTGGAAGGTCATGGTTAGTTCTGGTCTTAGTTATATCTGTTTTTTTTTTTTTAATCTTAATTAAACCTCCATTTCTGCTAAAAGTAATACACCCGGAGCAGCAGCGAACCGCTTATAGCTAAAAGAGGTATTAGTAGTGTTTTTTAGTGTATATTTACCGATTAATTAGTAATAATAATAAACTAAGAAGCGAAAAATAAACATTAAAAAAAATTGAACAGACTTCAAAAGAATTAATAAAACTCGCCAAAAAGTAAGTAAAAATAATAATAAAAAAGAGAAGTCTGGTTTATGTGCTCAACTACTCAATGTTAATAACTAAATAAACAAAAGCTTTTTATACTTTAATGCCATATATTTTATTACCCGACTTTTTTTTATTATAATTTTTAACTTTTTGGTTTTATAAATTTTTTGAAGCCGGTTTAATTGTTTTTAATGTTTATTGTTTAGTGTTTTATCGAGAGGAAACTATTAGAATTTTTAAATTTATTTTTGGGGTAGAGAGCTGTAAATTCTTTAAACTTAGTTCTCGAGAAATAAAACATACAGGATTTAATTTAAATAAAGTATTGTATTTTACCATTTCATTATTAATTAATACCGCTTTATTATCAAAATACATGTTACATTTCTTATAGAAAATTTGTCTTAACCTAAAACCTATGCTTAAATAAATCTAAGAGTTCCAATTATACGAAACTAAACAATTTTTAATTAAACACAATATTTAACTTCAAAGTGACAATTAATTTTAATTATTGATTAAAATCTGGACATTTTAAATTAAGAAAAATACCTAGTAAGTAACAGTGATTACCGAGTTCCCGTATCAATGATACGGGCCCCAAACACGTCCCATATAATATTTTTTGCCGGCGTTGTACATTTAATTTACTGGCATTGCCAACACTCTTTAATGGCAAAGCATTGGCAAA
This sequence comes from Listronotus bonariensis, assembly GCA_014170235.1. NCBI lineage: Eukaryota > Metazoa > Arthropoda > Insecta > Coleoptera > Curculionidae > Listronotus > Listronotus bonariensis. The sequence goes on along the minus strand of JACEGR010000889.1, from coordinate 191,313 downwards.
AAGGTATCAAAAAGACGCGAAAGTGGGCAATTGGCCGTTATTAGGCCACGTGTTGCAGATAATGTGATGGCATCCGTCATTAATAATTTATGATGGAAAAATGCGTTTAGGATGATGGCATCCATCATTAATAAATTATGCCAAAAGAATGCGTTTAGGATGATGGCATCCATCATTAATAAGTTATTGGCAAAAAATGCGTTTAGGATAATGGCATTTATCATTAAATAAGTATTGCAAGTTTTATAAGTTGAATGTCCCAAAAGTTAAATAACATATTTAGAATTTTGTAATCGAAAAAAAATGAGAAAAAAGGCAGGAAAACTTTATCAGTAAAAAATTACATAATATAAATTTTTATACCGTAACAATAAACCAAAAAAATAATAAAAGTATGTAATAAAATTTAAAAAAGATAGTAAATCAAAAGAAAACACTTTAAAATAGTAAGTATTTAAGGGACACTTTCACTCAATTTTCAGATCCAAAACATAGGGAGAAATATTTTAAAGGAGTTAAATGTCAAAAAGAAAACTATTAAATATATATCATTTCTTTTATTAACACGTCTTTAAAACTTTTAATAAGGCAACTCCATATAATTTTTTTAGGTAACTACAAATTTAAAAGATTTTAAACAAAATGTTTACAGCTACTTGAATAACCCGCCTTCTTGACTAGCCATCACCAATTAATTACACAACACACACTAATTAGGTAATGAATACACTTAATTATGTCTACTAAAAACTCTTTTCTTTAAAAAATAAACTAAAAAGCTAGAAAACCAGGTAGAAAACAATTGCACAAAGCGGCCAAACAAAAGCAAGGTTGCCTCATCTGTCAAATTGTCAAATCTTGTATTTCGGCTAAGCGGGAAATTTGAATTTATCACCTTCGGTCGAAATCGTCGAAATTAACCTAGCTAATTTTACCATCATTTTATTTTTACTCTCTCAAAAATACATAATAAACATTTTGTTTGACTTAATTTTTATTTGCATGATTTGTATCAATAAAATGTTAGGAAAAGGCCATTTCCTTTAAATTATGTAAAAAAAAACATAAAATAATGTTGTTTAGCCGCCATTATAAATAAAACAGATCAAAAAAATTGCTCGAATGTTAGTTAAATACCAATGGTAATAATATGGTTTGAAAAGTATAAATAAGCGTTGAAGGTTTGCCTTCAAAATCCCATATTCATCCAATATTTATTTGCCTGCAACAAAAAGGCATGCTTTATTTAATCAGGATTGGTTTGCCGTCATTTTGGTATGCTTGCCGGCAATTCGCCTGCATGTAAAATTTATTTGCAATAGAGTGTTTATTTAGGGTTAACTTTTTAATGCGTATTAGATGTTGGCATAATATTGCCACCAATTGCCAATGCTTTACCATCAATGCCAATATGAAAAATGTATATTGCCGGCAAATAGTGTTTGCTGGGGTGTGTAAGGAAAAAGTTAAGAATTTTTCTTTGACCTCAAAAATTTTTGATAGTAAAAACAATAATGTTCTTTGGAAAGTGGAAACCTTTTTGTTTTGTTTTCTGCTCTTTGAATTTTTTATTTTGGGCACCTTAAGGCACGCTAGGGAAAATCGATTTTTATTGTGGTAACTAGGTTTACTGACTTTTTAAACCAATGTAATACATTTTTTATTCAGGTGTTTTTCTTAATTTAAAGTGCCCAGTGTATACTTAATAGACAGAGCCGGATTATCCATAAGGCAGTGTGGGCAACTGCCTAGGGGCCCCGCGCAACGAGAAAAAATATATAACGTTTCGTCAAGTGAAAATTAAATTTGAATATTTGTATCCTTAATGAAAGCAAAACATAAATAAAATATTTCTTATGGTTAGTTTCTACCTAAAGACCTTTTTTTGGCACTTCAATTTTGTCGCCTGGAAAAAATTGAAATGAATTGCCTATGGGCCCCGACATAGCTAATCCGGCCCTGTTAAGAGTCATTAATAATAAAAGTATCCAAATAGCATACAATGGTATTTAACCTAGAAAAGAGCGACCAACTTTTACAGTTATACCAAATAAATTTGTTAATTATGTATGGGTAACAAGTTGAACATAATAATATGTATCTTTAAGTAGTTTTGAGACAAAAAGTTTATACAAGTGTGAAAACCTACTCGTCGACCATAGAAAATAAAAAGCATAGTAAATGTTCGTGGTGGGATGTGTGTTGTTTGCGTCGTCGTCCGAGGAAAGGAGGAAGCGGTGGGCCGGGGAAGCCCATAAACTCGCCGGATGGTCGTGAGCGTTTATATAGGAGACCAAATGAAAGATTTGCTGAATGCACCATAATAAAGCTAACATCTTATCAAGGTGGTTCCGATATGGCGGGTATTTTGACTGATGCACGAACTGAACTCATACTTGTGGATAGTGGAGAACTAAATGCCCATCGATACATTAAAGATTATTCTTCAAGAAGCAATAGTTTTATTTGCTCCCTTAAATCATCCGTTAAAAATGATGTTGCACGGGTGGTAAATGAATATTTAGATGAGGTAAGGTTGGCATTTGACGGTTCGACTGGCCTGCATGTAGTGCAGATTTTAATCCAATTGAACATTTTTGGGATCTTTTGAAAAGAGCTGTTCGTCGTTGCCCTCTGCAGCCAGACACTTTACAAGAGCTACGGATAGCACATTCATGGTGATTATGCATGTTTACGTTAGTGAAACGGGATGCGAATTGGCTTGCTTACCTTATAAAAACAATTTTTTTTTATCAATTTGATTTGTTTAATAAATCTATAAAAAATATGATCAAAGCTATAAATGTTTTTAAAAAAATTAAGACATTTGATATACTTAGTGTAATGTCCGTTTTTTTATAGACGTTTACTTATATGCTAATGCAAATCAATAATTAAGTTCTATCATAAAGTAACGTACCTACGGATAATAATTTTCTTACTCTATGGTTATATGTATATTAAATGACAGAATGTATTTAAAAATTATATATTTTTTGTTCATTCAATTTTAAGAAGGTTAACTTTGACCTTATTTATGAAAATATAGCATGTTCCCGTAAAGAGTGATAATATCACAGTTTTAAGTGGCAGCTACTTTTAGATAGCAGTAGCAGTGATCACCGATATCAAAAATCACTGTTAAGCCCACCGCTAGTGATTAACGCGAAAGGCAAGATTCTTATAAGAAAAATATCATTGTTTGACGGTAAGATGTAAACTTACCGTTGACAATGAAGTTTTGTATAGTTTGAACATGCATTTTTCTTTGTATTCAGAGTAAAAATAGGTAATTTCAAGTCAAATTTATTTTATGATCAATTTACATTGAGATCTTAGGCATCAGTTAAAACTTAAAAGCAATAAAATGATAAATACTTATATTTTCAATGATTATAATTATGTATAATATGAAAATGTCTTTTTAAAATAGTGATACTTTTATATTAATTCTAAGTTAGTCTCTAATGTGATATTTGCTAATTTTAACTTGACGTTAATTTTTTGATAATAAAATTTTGATTGCTTTGATCAGTGATTTTTTAGTGTGTGGATTCAGGGTTTATTTCGTTTTAAACCTACCTAAAGAATCGTCTATGAAATTTAATACCCATACTTAGTTAACACCCTATAAAATACAATTTAAAGAAGGATGATAAAATTAGTTGCTTTACAAAAATTATCCTTTTTTTTCCTTTTGTCGACCTATCAGCATGTAGGTGATTCTGTCAAATGATCTAGCAGATAATTTTCTATAGCCCATTATGTCATTTTATAGTGTTTATGAACCGCTGCCGCTGGCAAGAGGAGTTTTCTTTCGTTAAAAAAAAAAATTAATCAGTAGTATTTAAAGTTTTGCAGTTTTCGGAACCCTTTCAAGTGTTTTTTGTTCTGGAACCCCACCATAGAAAATTTTAATCAAACAATGCTTATGTGTAAATGTTTAATTAAAATGTACAGTGAGGGCCAAAGGTCTGGTATAAATTTGATTAAAATTGAACGAATTATTTTTCAGCGAAACGCTCGGACACGTCAATTTTTGTTTTTAATTGCCTGCTTTCGGACATGACTGCCAAGCATACAGGATGACGCAAATAGTAGTTACATACCACTATAAATGTTTTTCTTATGGAACCTCCTGTACATTATTTCATTTTTGTATGTTTTCTTAATCAAGAAACCCAATTATGGAATACTCTATAATTGGTTACTATGATCTGTCCATATTTGGATTTTCGGACGACTTCAAACTAATTTTTATATTTGTATATTTAAGAAAGTAATACAATCAAATACCATTAAAACCTACAAAAGAACATCTGAACTCTAAAAGTTATAAAAAAGTATTTCTTGCACTTTTTGTACGAAAAATACGTATTTTTTAAATACCTTAAAAATATATGAGAAAGCGTTAAAATAAAACGTTGCTATAGGGACGAAAGGGCTTTTTCTACTGGCATGTTACGACTTCTACTTGCGAATGGGCATTAAAAAAAGACAAACCCTTCTAATTGCGTGTTTGTGAGTTTCCGTTGAAGAGAAATGCCGGTATTCCATATTAAAGATACATTCTATTTCATATTTGACCAACGTTCTTTAATAATAACAATAAAGAATGCCTGAGCATAATTGAATGATATTTTAAATGAATCTGAATACGTCATTAAAGTAGGATTAGTTCCATTTTGATAAATTTTGACTCCTGTGTAATATTTGGATCTACTATAATTATGCTGTATTTTAATTTGACAAGTTTTTTGTGCTTTGTCATACGAACAATTTAAAATAAATCGAATATTATCTTTAGTTACCACATATATTTTATTAATTTTAGAAAATTTGCTTTGATCACAAATAAATACATTTTTTCGGTAAAATAAACAATTTTCTGACTTTACCTCATTAAAATATAACATTATGTTTTCCTCATCAGATAAAAGTCTAAATTTATTAAGTGTGCATCTTTCTTCATGATCTTCTAACTCATAAGATTTAAAATATTGGTTGCATTCAAATCTACAGTAGAAATATAAATAATGTAATGCTTTATCATTACCTGAAAAAGAAGAATATAATTTCTCCCTACACATATAAAAACAGCAGTACAAACAATTCACTCCGTAAAGATCTTTACCAACAAAAAAATTTTCACAAGAAGAACATGAAATTTTCATTTCACGTCCAGTTTTCTGATCCCTTAAATGCGTACCATGCCAGATAACTTCATAGGAATAGGAATCTAAAAAGTCTCCAAATGTTTCTTTAAATAGTTCGTCCCTATAAATTTTCGGAAATTGTTTAACAATTGTGTTGCCCTGAAGCGTAATTATTTCTTTTAGTTGGTCCAACATTTTTTTCTCATTGTCTTTACAAACGTCAAGTTTTTGTATATTTTCCTTTAGTATAGGACTATTATTTATCTGCGTTACGTCGAACGCATCAATGCAAAACTCAAATTTGCAATAAACCATTTTACGACTTTTCATTTGCTTTTTCGATAGAGTAAAACCATCGGCATTACAGTTTAATTTTAAACAAGTTTTAAAGTTACTAGTGTGTATAAATAAATGGTCACTTTTTTTATCGTTTTCAAACAAAACTATTCTTTGTTTAAGTTTCCTATCAGTTGAAGTTGACGCAGTTACGTGTAAGAGCTCAGTAGTGAAATTTACGTAGATTAGAAAAAGAAAGTTATTTTTTGTATCACAATATAAATAATATTTTTGATCACCATCGTTTATCATAATCGTTGGGTCCTTTAAAATATACTTCCGATGAAAAATTCGAAAATGATCGATCAGAGACAGAAGGGAATTTTCAGGATACATTTCGGTGCTGCATAATGGACAACCATATAGTGTTCCAATACAAGTAGTCTCATGCTCAGCTGCCTCTCCATATGTAAGAAGATGGTTGCAATCTTCAAATCTAAAAATAAGCAAACACAGACTTATACAGCGTGTTTTCGGAAGTTCTTACCAAATGGAAATCTTTTTAATAAGTCCTGTTGATGAGAAAATAAATTTGTACAAAAATGACCATGAGAAATTACCAAAAAGTATTTTTGTTTATAAAAAAGTTTTATTTATTTAAAACATTCATAAATGACAGCACAAAATAAACAAAAATATTAAAAAGAATACTAGATAGCGATGTGTATAATTAAACCAATTTTTTTGCTCTTGCCAATATGTCACAAATGTCAAAGTTTAACAGGTTCCATTTTGTAACTATCATTTGAAGTGCAGATATCAAAAAATAATAATAATAATTTGACTTTTTCTGTTCGTAATGATAATTCAAGTCATTAAGAGAAACCCTAAAATATACAGGGTTCGTCATAAAAAGTTGTGCATTTTTTCTTGGAATTCACAAATTTAAATATGGGGGATCGACGAGAGAGGGACGGAAACGCCTTTATTTAAATTTTTTGAAAAATTGGAGACACAACATTTTTACTACTTAGCTGTGTTAAACACAGCTAGTTAGTGATATGTTTTCCTAATTTTCGCATAAAAGTGTGTAGAGATAGATAAATCAAAAAATATAAACATTTTTAAGTTATCGTTTTTTATTAATTAAAGATCAAAACCTGTTTTAAGCCATTCTGTAGATTTAACACACAAATATTGTTGGGAAAATTAATTTTATTAAGAAAAAGGGCTTTTTACCACGAGGTATTTTGTATTTAAAAAAATCATTTTTCACAAGAAATATTATAATAATAAACAGAAAAAAAAATAAAATGGATTAAATCTAGCAAAGTTATAGTAGTAATCGAAATAGCAATTGACATCTCTACTTTAACTACTAAATTTTTAAAAACTAAGCAAGAAGTAAAATTTTAGTTTCAAGACAGAATAGGAACACATCTTAAGATTTTTTTACAAGTTTTTAAAAATCTTCAAATTTTTCTATTTTGTTTTTAAATTTTTCCTCTCTCTCTCTCTCTAACACATTTAGGGTAAATGGAAACCGCCTTACATTTTAACCATTAGAGATGATACATTATTGATTTTGGGATAAAAATACATTTAGGTTAATTGATACTTAAAAAATTAAAACGTCGTATCTATTTTTATCTCAACAAAGTTATCTTTTTAAGAACTTAAATAAATAATAGTTTAAAAAACTAAAAAACACGCTTTTATATGCAACCGAACTTAAAATTGGAAAATAATTTTTCATTATAAAGAGTTTGTCATATCAGAGTAAAAGCGTGGGGTGCTTAATATATTAAATGTTATAATTATTCTATTTGCCAATATCTATAAGGGAAAAGTTATGAAAAATAGTAAAATGCACCCCACGCTTTTTACTCTGATGTGACAAACTCTTATAATGAAAAATTATTTTCTAATTTTTGGTTCGGTTGCATATAAAAGCGTGTTTTTTTAGTTTTTAAACTATTATTTATTTTTCATTTTTTGGTTCGATATATCAATTAGTTAAATGCTCCAGTTTATTCACTAAAAATTCCTTCGCCATTTTGTCAAGAGACACATAGGATCTGTAAAGGATTTTTTTATCCTGACGGTCCTAATCAGGATAACGGGATACTGTGCAAAGTTTCAAAGAAATCGAATCGCTGGAAGTTGGTAAAAATTAGGCTCAAAGATTCCGTTACATAGATAGATGGATAGATAGATAGTGACAACCCAAGTTAATAAAAGCGTGTTAAAAATGTTTTTGGCCTTTGGTTTGTTACAATAATCAAAAATAGATCCGTTAAAGTCTAAAAGTTGAAAAAATTGCCTATGTTCCAAATGTTTGCCGCAACGAAAGTCGGTCTATATAGAGTTGCGACATTCAGCCATATTGCTTTGACGTGTTATGACGTCATATTACCAATTTTTCCGCCATGTTGTTCAGTGCCGGAGATATACAGTTTATTGTATTAGTAGAACAACCGTTTATACAACAGTTTTTAATTATTATTAAGTTGTAAATTCTTTTACTTTAAATAGAAAACATTTGGAATTACATCTTTCATCAAATATCACTTTTAAAACAATGCAAAATAAAATGCGCAAATTCTAGACGCCACTGGATCGATCATCGTGGAATGCCCTTCCTTGCGTCCCCGACCTCGAACCGCCTAAAAGTTGAGGACGTGTCGCAACCTTATAAATATAAACTAACCTTGGCCGCAACATTTTACTTACTGTCACATGACATGACACTCACACCAAGGTTTTTTCATTTTTGAATAATATGTTAATATTTCGTGGCACGAGAGAACCGAGAGTTGGTTTTGGCATTTACCTTACTGCCAAAATACAAAACTCTCACAACGACAAATTTTTAATTTATGTATACCTATGTTTTTTCTCGCTATACAGGATGTGTTTAAAGCATGATACTCAAGGTTACATGTAAGAAAAGTAAATAGTATATTATTTCTTAGAACAACCCAAACAACCATTTAGTAAAATTTTAACTTTACGGAATAAGCCCGAAAGACAGACCAAAAATGGTAAAAGTTCCTAAATCTTTGTGTTTGTTCTCCCTTAAAGAAATCATCACTTTTCTACTTTTTAGGGTGTTCGATTTAAAGGTTGCTTACTTTGTTTATAGGAATAACACACCAAAAATTTAGAGGCAACTTTTAGACTTTTTTATACAGGGTGTCCAGTAACTGAACAGACAAACTTTAAGGGGTGATTATAGAATGAAAAATAAAAAAAAACTTCATAAATGAACATAAGTCCTAAACGTCTTAGTTTTTAAACTACAAGGTCTTAAAATTAAAAAAATATATCGTTTTTTTGTTATAGCTTTTATACTATTAGTTTATTAAAAACAAATTAGAAGAAGTAATATATACATTAGTAGACAGTTTTTGAATAACCAGAAAAACGTAAATTTTTGCCAGTGTCGTCCATAAGGGGTTTAGGACAAATATTAACAAAAACTGAATTTTTCTAAAATAAAAATAATTTTTGAATCCCCGTTTAGTTTAGAACAAATTTGATCTTTAGACTTTTTTTGTATGATGCACGGTTTTCGCGTAAATAAATAAAGAGCATTTCTGGGCACGGTCAAATCCCTATCCAATTAAAGAATAAATAACAAAGGCTATTTTCTACTGTACCTAGGATTTAATATTAGCAATACTAAATGGCCATCCAAAAAAATGTTTTTTTAATGAAAAACCGTTCATCAAACAATAAAGCCAAAAAATCAGATTTGTTCTTAACTAAACCGGGATTCAAAAAATATTTTTATTTTAGAATAATGCAGTGGCGTACCATTTTTATCTTAAAAATATTTACCCTAAACCCCTTAGAGACGACACTTGTAATTTTTTTTTCTGGTATGTCAAAAAATGTCTTCTGATGTATAGGCGACTTCTTTTAAATTTTTAAAATAGGTATTTTAATTGGTATAAAAGCTATAGTAAAAAACGTGATTATCAAAAAAATTAACACCGAGTGGTTCAAAAACTAAGACTTTTAGGACATATGTTCATATAAAGTTTTTCCCTATTTTTCAGTAATGACAAATAAATCCCTTTATCTTTTCCATTTTTTTTGCAAAGTCTTGTTGCCCCATACCTTTCGGGACTACAAAGACTCCAGCCCCCCTAAAAACCGAAGCAAATTGCGCCTATGCTTGTATATTTGTGACTATTGTCCAAAAATAACCTATAGCGTGTCCCAGAATAGGTGTTACAAGAGGACAAATAAACCATAAATTTTTGAATTTTAAAACGCAATGTTGGAAAAACTGGTCGCTTGATCCAAAACTATTAAATAAACAGTTATACTTCAATTGGTATTGGAGGTTATAATTAAAAATATGAAAAATGCCCAAAAGCTAGCTATGTACTTTCATTTTTAAAAATGGAACAAAATTGTATAAGTAAATGTTGCCGAGAATTAAATTTTACGTCAAAATTTGAATTTATGTAGTATGAGAGTAAAAACGAAGTGACTAGGGGCACGTTGATGTGCCGCGATTATTTTTTACCGGGCACGTGTATGACGTCACTACTGAGCGTGCCATTAATTATTTGGTAGTGACTGGGGACACTGTTGATGTGCCCTGATTATATTTTTACCGGGCACGTGTATGACGTCATTACCGACCGTGCCCTTAATTATTTACGACTAAAATAGGTGCACGTTGACGTATGCGATTTTATCAACTGAACGTGCCATTAGATCTATGATAGGTGCCTGTTGATTAGCAGCGATCAGCAAGCAATGTTTTATTATTCATAACACCAGAAGCAAAGCTATTATATTATAAATAAATAAATACAAATCTTATTTTGAACATAGTATGATAAAATTAATTTTATAGTTGTAGGTTTACCTACCTAACAAAAATAATTTGCTCAGTGTCTCATTCACTTCTGACGTTAATATACAAATTTGATTATTTTAATTAAAACAAACAAAACTAGATATACTACTAATTTTTTATAATTGATTAAATATAAGATTATTTTCTACACATTTAAATTTAAAGTAAAATCCTCAAAATGATCTCAAAATATGAACAATACAGGGTGTCCGGAAATTATGCGTCAGGATTTTGGTGGGCGATTCTGCACGAAAAATCAATGAAACAAACTCTATACAATTTTTTGAAAACTCAAAATTAACGAAGATACAGGATGTTATTAATTTTATATCCAAATTTATAAAATGATTGAAACAAAAAAATTCTAAGGCATTTTCTAAAGTGAAGGACAGTTTAGGCCCTTTGGCATTGACTATTGGCATCAAATTAATAGGGCAAATAAAAAGAGTCACTAGTGATAGTGAGTATATATGCAAAATTTGGCGAAATACAGTATACTAACACTAGAAAAAAGTTATTAGAAATAATAACAAAAACATTTTTTTCTTCAACATCCTGTATATCCGTTAATTTTTAGTTTTCGAAAAGAATTTATAGAAGTTTGTTGCATTAATTTTTCGTGCAGAATCGCCCACAGAATTCCTGACGCGTAATTTCGGGACACCCTGTATGAATCAATATATAATAGTTAATTTTTACATTACGCATTACAATCTATACAGGGTGCGTTTTTCAAAACTTACAATTTTCTAAACCGAGGTAAATAACAAAAAATAAAAAATACCGTTTCTATAAAACCTGGAGGGCATATAAACAACTTATTTTTATAACACCTCTGTCAACCCCTTAAGCTGCACTCCCAGTCACTTTCAATTCTTAATGGCAACACCCCTTATGTGGCACCTCTCTGGAAAGCTAAAATACTACCCTTAATTTTTGAAAAAATCATACCTTATAATAAAGAATACCAAAAAATGTCCAATTAAATAATTGTAAAATTTATATAAAATTAAAATAATACTTTCTGTAGAGCTGAACCGCCCCCATACCATAAAATGTTCTGGTTAGTTTGGGTTAGTCGTCTTTTTAAAATTTGTCGAGCAAAAAAGTAATAGTAACTGGTCTTTGTTCTTGAGCGCTTGTGCAACAGAACTAACCGGAATGTCAAAGAGTTTTCAGAATATCCTAAAAAAGATAAAAATTTTAAAATTTGACACCCTAATAATAGTTAATTTTTATTTTTATTATTTTTATTCAATTTAAGTGTTGCCATTTAAGGTTTTAAAGTGACAAGGGGTGCAGCTTAAGGGTTGATAAAGGTGTTTCCAAAAATACGTCATTTATATTCTCCACATATATTATGAGACGGTATTTTTTTTATTTTTGCTATTTGCCATGGTTTAAAAAATATAGTCATTGTAAGTTTTAAAAACGCACCCTGTAAAATAGGCACAAGGGAGCAAAATTTAAAGGAACAGTTAATAATTTTAAATATATTTTATTTAATTTTAAAGAATTTTCAAATTCGCTGCCTTAAGCCAAGTATTTTAAAAAATGTCAATGTAATGTAAATAACATAAAAAATTGACTTAAATATCGTTCTTTCTTTAATTCTTTAACTTTAAATTTAAACAAAAAAATTTAATTCTCTACTACATTTACTTATACAATTTTGTCCTATTTTAAAAAATAAAGGTTCTTTAATCCTGGTCATTTGTAATATTTTTAGATATAACTTGCTCCGTATATTAGCAATCAAAGTAAAATTTAGTATTTATTAGTTTGTGATCATGCGACCAGTTTTCCCAAAAGAACTTTAAAAAATCCAAAATTTTTGGCCCATTTGTCCCCTTGTAACGCCTATCCTGGGACCTGGGCCCCACACTGTATACTAATTTAAATAAAATTGGCAATGGGCACGATAAGTTAAAAATTACCAAATACTATATTTGTTATCTGCTTACCTATTTACACAAGGAAATAATACATTTTCAATAATTTTTTCAATATATGAAGCTGATCCGCCATCATTGTCTTGAACACATCGGCCACATTTCACTTGACCTGAAGAATAAGACTTAACAGGGCAAGAAAGATATTTTTTACACTCGGTACATATTTGAAACTTTAAAATTTCTTCTGGGAGTATAAAAGTTTTATTTATTTGCGCCATTGAAAATAAACTAATCTTTATGAGGAAACTATTTTGCATGAACTGCCAAGCTAATGAAAGAGACACCGTTGCCAACTCTTAAGCAAAAAATATTATGTTTAAAAATACCGTATTTTGCTTAAAAGGACCGCACTATCACATTTGCCGTAATTGTACCTAAAATTTCTATAAAAAAATTAGAGGAAATCAGAAATAATATTTATAGGCCAAATAAAAATTTATACTGGGTGTTTCTCAATGGTGGTTTTTTTGTATTTTTGGACAATCCACGAAGGCTGAAAGCCTAAATACTAACGTACCGTGGGTGTCTTAAGCTGGGTAAGAGGAAGTTTGTTAACACGGGACTTGGTAATTTTCTAGAAAATGGGAGCAACTCCGATTTTGATGAAATTTGGTATACGGGGGTTTTTGGGGCGCTGATCACGAATCTGAAAGAATTATTTGGCGGGAAACGTTTCGTTCTCGAGATATCCATCATCAAAGTTCAAATTTGAACTAAGCTTATTTTCACTATATTCCCCCTTCTTTTTGCACACAATTCTTGATTTAAAGCTAAAGTGTCACACAATATTTGATTTTCACCTTTTAAAACCCCGTTTTTCTACGTTTTTTACATTATTTTTGCATTAAACTGCATAGCTATACTTTGAATCATTTTAATCCCAGTTTGCCATGAAGCCCTATGTGTATGTATGGTTGCCGGATTATCAAAGAAAAGCCATAGTAAAAATAAGCTTAGTTCAAATTTGAACTTTGATGATGGATATCTCGAGAACGAAACGTTTCCGCCAAATAATTCTTTCAGATTCGTGATCAGCGCCCCAAAAACCCCCGTATACCAAATTTCGTCAAAATCGGAGTTGCTCCCATTTTCTAGAAAATTACCCGGGACTTAAAAACTTGAAGATTTGGGGGAAGGAAAGACCTCCGCTGGCAGTTGGTTCCACAGTCTAGAAACTCTAGGGATAAAAGAACGAACGAAATGGGAAGTTCGGGGCCTGTCCAATTGAACCGTATAGGGATGCATACGCGCGGCACCACGAGTTTCTCTGTTGGGAGCTGCAAGAGGAGGGACTATACTGGATAATTCGTCGGAGCAGAAGCCGTAAAAGTATCTATAGAAGAGCGATAGATCTCCCACAGCTTGACGATGGGCAAGAGAAGGAAGTCTGAAGTGCCCTTGAAACATATGGTATATTTTAAGGGCTCATTGGCGTAAAGTTACCCCCAAAATGAATGCCAGTTGCGGATTTTCTTTAAGAAAATTCATTACTCACCCAAAAAAGTTAAAAGAAAATTAAGGTCCTTACCTTTAAGGGGTCATAAGGAGGGGGCCATGGGGACCATGCCCCTTCCCCCTTTTCTTGCCACATCCTTTGTAACCGACTATATATTTTTTTTTACCTAAACATACCTAATTGCAAATATGGACATTTAATGATGATATGGCTCCCCCTCGGAAAGTTGATATAACCGCTCCTGTTACCTTTAAAAATAGTAATTATGTAAAACATATTTTATGTACCGTGCATTTTACAAACCAACAAAAAAGGTGTTGTCTGTACATTGCCACCTCTTTTCGACATCGTTGTTGAGGTGGCCCTTGACTTGTGGGGGCCCCGGGGCTTTGTATATTTTATAACGCCGGTTCTGATGGTAAACAGTACTTTTGGCAGAAATAGCGTTAAAGTACGGTCAAGATAATAGAGACATTTTGCACCTCTTAAATTAACAGACGTTTTTTGGCCTCCTTATGGTTATCGTTATTAGACATAACGATTACGGCAGCAGTTTTAGACAGAGATTTTGCAACCTCTTTTAAGAAATTTATTTTGCATCTGCGCTTTCGACACATAACCTTATTGTTGCCTATGGTTCACCGATTTTAAAGTTAACACAAAATCAGTATTTACTTTTATTCTTGATAAGATATAAATAAATATTTAAATATATGCAAACTCTTCTGTTGAATTCGTTTTTTAAAGTAGATACAAACAATACAGTATAAACAAAACACAAAAAGTAAGGTTAGGTTTGGTAGTAGAATAAAAAGCAAGTGGGCCAGATTGTGACATCTAAATTTATTACTGATTTAGAATATTCCTAAAAGTGCAAGTCCGTTTTAATTTGTTAACACTATTTGATTTTTATTACTGCTATAGATTTTTCACTAATTAGAGCCTATGTATAAATGATATATTAATTATTACGGCATTAAAATTTTAACCTTTTAACTAATTGATATTAAAATTTCTACAATCCGGCAACCGCCTTTTTTAAACATTTGCAACAAAAGCATATTTCTTATCAGGTATTGCCGGACGCGTTTTATGAATTCCTACTACGCTACAACTTAACCACCATGCTGAATCTGAAATGCAGGAGGATTGATCGGGAGTTTTTATTTTAGAAAACTGTAAAAATACTACTACGCGCCAGCACAAATATCGCGTAGGAATTCATAGAGTAGAACGCAGAAATCAGCCCTATAATTGCTACGCATGTTGTAACCTGGGGTGTTTTAAATACAAGAAAATTTGTTTTTATATTTGGAATTCATACTGCATGGCAACAGGAGACGCTTCGCCCCTGCCTTAAATCTTTTTATTTTACCGCCTTATTGCATTTAATTGAATCGTACGGTTGTTTTTTTAGTTTTATGTGAATTTTAAACTGTTTATAACCTAAAAGTAGTGGGTCAATGTTTGTTTTTAAATAAAAAGTTGACTCTTTCCGCGGTCTTCGAGTAGTAGTAGTAGTAGTAGAGTAGGCGGCTGAAGGTGTCGTACGAGCGTTGCTGTACCCTTGGGGATCAAGAAAATATTTACGCTAAATGGGGGCTTAGTTCTTCTGGGGCTAAGCGCTGTGAGTGAAGATTCCTAAAGCCTGAGG
The DNA here is from genome assembly GCA_014170235.1 of Listronotus bonariensis. Lineage (NCBI taxonomy): Eukaryota > Metazoa > Arthropoda > Insecta > Coleoptera > Curculionidae > Listronotus > Listronotus bonariensis. Next base: position 175,937 of record JACEGR010000889.1, on the reverse strand, counting down.
CCACCAGTAGCAGCCCTTGGCTTGACAGCCACCAATTATGCATGTTCAGAAGTTTATCGCTGTTGTTGATTTTTTAAAGTGTTTTTTATTCATATGCTAGGAAAGTCTGGGAATGTCGAGCTCGATTATTCAGATTTTCCAAGGACAAAGCCGTGAAAGCTTATATAAGCAATAGCTTATATGACCGGAACAGGAGAACTGGCGAATTGACTTAGTATCAGAGCCATAAAAACAAAGAGATAGATAGATAAATAAAAAGTTTACAGTATGACTTTTCCCATTTAATTTTTCTATTCAAATGGCGCCCAGTTGTGAGTTTAACACTAATATCTGTCATTTCCTGTCAAAAATTTGGTTTATGTTGTCTCACTAAAGTCCTCAAATTTTCATGAAAAAATACCAAACAATTCAAAAGTTAGGAGATGAGGTCCTGAATTTAGACAAGCACTGTATAATGTTTTGTCAGATTTTTGGCTTTGCTAACATCATTTTGTAATACCTCGTATCAAGTTTAAATTAAAAGTAAAATATGTATTACCTTAATAAATAATAAATATAATAAAAACTTGCTGTATTACTATAGTCAAAAGACAAAACAAATAAAAAAATAATAGCTTAATAGCTAGCCAATAAAAATGTACAATTACAGAACTAAAAGGTTAATTTTAATATTTATTTTTTCCGGTACCATGTTGTTCCTCGCGTCCACGACCTCGAACCAAATAAAATCGACTATTTAAGTATAAATTAACCTGTACTTTTTATGCACTTTCCAGATATTCTAATAATTTTTTGTCTAGAGTAGGGCATTATTTATTTTTTCAAATTTTAAATTAGACACCCTGTATATTTTTTCAGATTTAAAATGAGCAGAGCAAATAAGTTCTGTATTTGTATAAAAAGTCAATGTGAAAATGTTTTTACATAATTAAAATTAAAAATATCTCTATTTTAAAAAAATATGTAAAGGTTTTAAGAAAAAGCAAAAAATTAAAAAAAAAAACAACGCTCTGGGGAGTAAACGACGGAATAGAGGGCATTGTGACTTTCACCAGTATGTTTGGTTGAACTTAGGGCCTTGCAAATTGGTCTTATGTAAAACATACAAAAACATTAGTTTTCTATAAAAGGCGTTGAATTTGGCCCACCTTGGACATGTTTTTAAGAAAATTTGTCAAAACCATCTAAGGCATTGAGATGATATTTTATTGATGAATTTAAAACTTTTAAAAAGTGTAGAAAAAGTTATTGAACATACTTAATAAGAATAAATTATTGAAAAATGTCTATTAGGGTAAAAGCTTAAACATTTCTGTTTTAGAACACCATAATGTGCGACAAATAAAATAAAAAAAAATAAAAAATTGGGACACCTAATGGCGCAATTAAATACAAAAGACCCTTTAATGTTTTTAAATTATATACAGATTGGGCCATAACTGTATTTTTTTTAATCTTTGGACAAACCACGAAGGCTTAAAGCCTAAATACTAACGTACCGTGGGTGTCTTAAGCAAGGTAAGAGGGAGTTTGTTGACACGGGACTTAAATACTTGGAGATTTGGGGAGGAAGGAAAGACCTCCGCGGGCAGCAGGTTCCACAACCTAGAAACTCTAGGGATAAAAGAACGAACAAAGTGAGAAGTTTGGGGCCTATCCAGTTGGACCGTATAGGGATGCATACGCGCGGAACCACGAGTTTCTCTGTTGGGAACCGTGAGTGGAGGAACTATACTGAACAATTCTTCAGAGCAGAAGCCATGGAAGTACCTATAAAAAAGCGATAAATCCCCCACAGCCCGACGATGGGCAAGAGAGGGAAGCCTTTCTGTAAGTGAAGGATCATTAATGAGACGAACAGCTCTTCTTTGAATAGAATCAAGAATGCTTAGGGTTGTGGGGGACGCCATGCCCCAGATATGGGAACAATATTCTAAGGGAGGTCGGATTTGGGACACATATAAAGTGTATAAATTAGAAGCGGAAAAATACTTTTGGCTCGAAAGAGAAATCCAAGCTTTTTGAAGCTGCCGTGGCTATAGATACAATGTGTTTATGCCAGTTAAGGTTACTTTCAAATGTGACGCCCACAAGATTGAAGGTGTCTTTGCTCTGTAAAACTTGGCCGCTCATAAGTAGAGGATGAGTATTTGATGACTCTTTTCGCGACAAGGAACATGATTGTGTTTTGGATGCATTAAAATGGACGAGATTTTTGGCGCCCCAATCTAATATTAAATTAAGATCCTGCGAAAGAGATATCTGCATCGCTCTACGTTTGTTTTCCAAGTCAGGTTTAGTGATGGGTTTAGGAACCTGAAAGCTGGAGTGAAGGGTACTATCGTCGGCGAAACTATGAAGGGAATTAGTTGTGGACGAGAGAAGGTCGTTGATGTGAAGAAGAAACAATGTTGGTGCCAGAACTGAGCCCTGAGGGACTCCAGCATTTACTTGGTGAAAGCTTGAAGAATGGCCGTCCACAATAACTGATATACGTCGATCAGATAGATAACTAGAGAGCCAAGTACAGAGTTTAGTTGAAAGACCATAGGAGGGAAGTTTATTAAGAAGTGCGGCATGCCAGACCTGGTCAAAAGCTTTGGATATATCAAGAGCAACGATCTGGGACTCACCTAGAAACTCAAGAGACTTATTTCAACAGTGTGATACGAAGGAAAGAAGATCTGCTGTAGATCTTTTGTGGCGAAATCCATACTGCCTGTCATGCAAAATCTTGTGTTTTTCTAAGTACTTAAGAATTTGTGAATTAATTAATTTTTCCATTACTTTACAAAGAACTGAGAGAATTGAAATTGGTCTATAGTTAGATGGAAGGGATTTAGATCCTTTCTTGTTCGAAAGAGCCGAGTTAAGATTGGTGCAAGTTCTGGAGCACATTTTTTAAAACGATTGCTGCTATGCCATCCAGCACAGACGATTTCTTGGTGTTAAGGGAAGAAGTATGAGCAGTTTTAATATCCAATAAAAGAAACGTAACAAAACTTACACATATTTTATTGATATTATTTTAAACCATAAATAATGAACATTTTTATGACCTAAAAATTATTATATTTTTCAAGTGATGTCCCCCACGTTGCTGACATTTTTAATCCGCAGTTGCAAATTTCAAAAATTTGGTGACAAATTACTTGCGGAATAGCGTTTATTGACAATATCAGCAAGTTAAATTAGTGGTTCATATTTTTTCGAAAATGAAAGAGAGGTTGCCATTACGGTAAGAGCTGATAACAATCATGAGATATTACAGGGATTCTTAGCCCCAGCTCTTCAACAATTTAAAGGACATAATGCTACGACCTGGTTTCAACAAGATGGAGCCACCTGCCACACTGCGACAGTATCCATAGATTTGTTAAAATAAATGTTTCCTGAGACTTATCTCACGAAGGGGTGATATTCAGTGGCCCCCTTGTAGCCTGGATCTTACTCCAAATGATAATTTTCTGGGGGTTAGTTAAAATCAAGGGTCTATGAAAATAATGAAACCTCGTTTGACCAGCTTAAACAAAACATTGTGCAGGAAATAAACGTCATTTAGAGAGCAACTTGTAGCCAAGCTTTTAAAAATATGCAACTCCGGATCATAGATAACCTACATTTAGATCCGCAGTGGCAAGAAGCATTTTTCGGATTTTTACGACCACTCGCAGTGGGTGGACGAACATGCGCCCTTAAAAGCCGTGGCAAAATACAAACACCGGCACCCTGTACCCTTCGTCCGCGGTCTTAGCTACCGTACTTCGAACAGAAAACCAGGACGCCGTCAACAAATTCTTTCCTATAATGCGGATAGTTTGTTTGGGGTCGGGTGCGTTTACCCTCAACTGGCTTGCGCACAAACTGGTTTTTTCGCCCATAAAATGTAACTTTTGTTTCGCGCAGGTTATAACATTGGCAATCCATCGAGGTCAGTGCTCCGGATTAAGAATTTCAGCAACGTGAGAGACGTCACTTGACAAAAAAGAATATTTGGGTCATACATTTTTTTATTATTTGTAGTTTAAAATAATATTAATAAGATTGATTTGTAATGTTTGTTTTTTTGGATATTAAAACTGCTCATACAGTTATGGCCCACCCTGTATAAAAACAAATATGGTAAACTGTTTTATTGTGTTAAAAGCTACAAAATAATTCATTAAGTCCTAGCTACCAGATCGCACCAATCTTCTCATCAATCCGGGTATTAATCAGACAAATAATAAAACCGTTGGGTGTAGCGTAACCAGAGTAAATAATAAGCTAGAAATTTCATGTGCCCAACAATTTTTTAATTGTTTGCTCAATACCCCAGATTGATAAGAAGAATGGTGTAATCTAGTTGCTAGGACTTAGCGAATTATGTTTTAGCTTTTAGTAGGGCTGGCAAAAACCGGAAAAAACAAAACCGGTTTTTAAAAAACCGGTTTCGGTTAAAACCGGTTAACCAAATATTTAAAAACCGGTATTAAAAACCGGTTTTTAAAACCGGTTTTTAAAACCGAAAAACCGAAACCGGTTTTAAAACCGAAAACCAAAAACGATTTTCAAAACCGATACACCGAAATCGGTTTTTAAAACCGAAAACAGAAAACGGTCTTTAAAACCGAAAACCGAAATCGGTTCTCAAAACCGAAAAAGGCTTTTCTAAACCACAGTTAACAGAAAATCGGAAAGTAATTATTCTCTATTAATCGTTTTTGCGTTGATTACGGATTTGCCCATAAGCTGTGGTGTTAAATGATAATAATTATTTATCCTGGAATATTTCTCAAAAGAAATTGGTTAAATATAAATAAGAATAAAAATATAACATCCCTGTTAATAAAATGCAAAATTCTAAAAGGTGATGTAAAAATTCCATACATACATACATAATTTATTTTTTCCCCTTTATTTAAAATTGGTATTCTATTTTCGGTGTTTTTTCTTGGTTTATTGGTTAATAAAAAAACAGAAAAGGAAAAGTGGTGATTTTTAAATTTTAATTTAGTGTATAATTATAGTAAGTTGTAGTTTATAGTACATATTTGTTATATACGTCGTGCCACTAAGCAAGCTCGATTAGTCATCCTATCCGGAATGTTTTTTTTTGTCTAATTTTGACCTGCGGTATTTGAAAACCGCTTTTTTAAAACCGGTTAACCGATATTCGAAAACCGGTTTTTCAAAACCGGTTAACCGGTATTCGAAACCCGGTTCGGTTTTGGCCAAAACCGCGGTTAACCGAAAAACCGGTTTTGGTTGCCGCCGCTAGCTTTTAGTACAATAAAACCGTTTAACATATCGTCACCTTAATTGTAAAACGAACTAACTCTAGTTTTAATAAAAACTGTAATGCCATCTTTAGACTTATAAAATAAGCATGGCAGCATATTCACATTTTTTATTAATTAATTAATTGTAAAACCACCTAACCCCAGTTTTTATTTAAAAAAATGTGATTTTGATGCCATCTTTAGCCTTAAGGCTAAAGATGGCATATATTAGAGGCAGCTTTGCCTGAAAAATAAGTCTAGTACCTTTGCCTTTGTCTTTCGCGATCCTGACTGGGTTTTCTTATGGGACCAACGCGGAAGTGCACTCTTTCGAATAGGGATTTTTTTAAACGGTCCACAACTGACGGAGTAATCGGTGTACATACATGAAAAAAACATAGGTGTCAAACATGTAGCTCCCTCCTTTTTAAAAGTCGGGTTAAAAATAGGTATTCAGTCGAACATAAACCACCTTTATTTTGTAAAGTCGGTAAAAAATGACTAAACACTGTTCGACTTTGCGTTGTAAATTTCCAAATTCCACAGATTACCCAGCAGCGAAGGAATGCAACAAATTTTGCTTCAAAGGAAAACTTCACAGAAGGATACATGCTCCTGTAAGTTCTGCCCTAATTTTCTTTAAAAATTAACATGGAATTATTAGTGAATTTTTAACACAAAAAGCTATACATTTATTTTATTTTAACAGCACAAAGATGTGCATTTTTATTTCTGGGATACGTCAAGAAAATGTAAGAAAAAAGTTACATATAGGGTGGCCCCATTGTTCGAGAATGTCCAATATTTCTATTAATTGTTTAAGGAGAGTTGACAAAACATTTTGTACAAAAAATTTAGGGTTTTTTTTTATCTTTGGACAATCCACGAAGGCTGAATGCCTAAATACTAACGTACCGTGGGTGTCTTAAGCAGGGTAAGAGGAAGTTTGTTAACACGGGACTTAAAAACTTGAAGATTTGGGGAGGAAGGAAAAACCTCCGCTGGCAGCAGGTTCCACAGTCTAGAAACTCTAGGGATAAAAGAACGAACGAAATGGGGTTCGGGGCCTGTCCAATTGAACTGTATGAGGATGTATACGCGCAGCACCACGAGTTTCTCTGTTGGGAATTGCAAGAGGAGGGACTATACTGGACAATTCGTCGGAGCAGAAGCCGTAAAAGTATCTAAAGAAGAGCGATAGATCTCCCACAGCTCGACGATGAGCAAGAGAAGGAAGTCTTTGAGTAAGTAAAGGATCATTAATAAGACGAACAGCCCTTCTTTGAATGGCATCAAGAATGCTGAGGGTTGTAGGGGATGCCATTCCCCAGACATGAGAACAATATTCCAGAGAGGGTCGAATTTGGGACACATACAAAGTGTATAAATTGGAAGGAGAAAAATGCTTTTTGGCTCTTAAAAGAAATCCAAGCTTTTTGAAGCCGCGGTGGCTATAGATACAATGTGTTTATGCCAGTTAAGGTTATTCTCAAATGTGATGCCCACAAGGTTAAATGTGTCCCCGCTCTGCAAAACATGGCCACTCATAAGCAAAGGATGAGTGTTTGATGATTTTTTCGAGACAAGGAACGTGAACGGGATTGTGAATTGAAAATTCCAAATGTTCTAAAAATATTTTAGTGTATACAGAGTGTCTCAAAAAAAGAGACCAAGAATTTAGTTTCTCTTTACGTTGTAACCCTAAAGCTGAATTTATAGATTGACGTTTCCGTCACTGATCGCCGTTTGGAGTTTCAGTTTCGTATATGGTATATGGAAACGGTAAACAGAAATTATAAATTGATAAACGAAAAGTTGTTTCATCTTCTAACTGAAAACGTAAAACGAAAACAGAAACCTCAATCTATAAATACTGCTTTATTTTTCTTTACAGAATCGGATTCAGCATAAAATTTTGCATATAGTCCACTATTTTATCTTGACACTTGTCATGATGTTGCTACGCTATTTATAATTTACAACGGCCGTATTCACCAATCTCTGATAAATATTTATCGGGGTAATAGTGTGCAACAACCTGTTAAAAGATTGTGTATATTCACCATGCCCTGGTAACATTTATCAGTTACATTTACACTCCCCCATTTGTCTACTCTCTAATTTGTAGAAATCGAAAATTGCACTGTCATGTTTTTAATTCTTAAATTTGACAACCACATTCTAACAACAGCTTTGTTTATTTAATATGTCAGTTTCATAAATTTTGCCAACATTTTTCTATAAAAATGTCTCGTTTTGATACCAAATGTGTACAGTTGTTTATTATTGTGATTCCTTCATTTGATATTTTCACTTTCTTTGAGTAATTTTCTCCCTAAATTACACTCGTGCATCAAAATAATCAGATTTTTTTTATCTTTGGACAAACTACGAAGGTTAAAAGCCTAAATACTAACGTACCGTGGGTGTCTTAAGCGAGGTAAGAGGGAGTTTGTTGACACGGGACTTAAATACTTAAAGATTTGGGGGGTAGGAAAGACCTCCGCGGGCAGCAGGTTCCACAACCTAGAAACTCTAGGGATAAAAGAACGAACAAAGTGGGAAGTTCGGGGCCTGTCCAGTTGGACCGTATAGGGATGCATACGCGCGGAACCACGAGTTTCTATGTTGGGAACCGTAAGTGGAGGAACTATACTGGACAATTCTTCAGAGCCATGGAAGTACCAATAAAAAAGCGATAAATCCCCCACACCCCGACGATGTGCAAGAGTGAAGCCTTTCTATAAGTGAAGGATCATTAATGAGAAGAATAGCTCTTCTTTGAATAGAATCAAGAATGCTTAGGGTTGTGGGGGACGCCATGCCCCAGATATGAGAACAATATTCCAAGAGAGGTCGGATTTGGGACACATATAAAGTGTATAAATTAGAAGGGGAGAGATACTTTTGGTTCGAAAGAGAAATCCAAGCTTTTTGAAGCTGCCGTGGCTATAGATACAATGTGTTTATGCCAGTTAAGGTTACTTTCAAATGTGACGCCCACAAGATTAAAGGTGTCTTTGCTCTGTAAAACTTGGCCGCTCATAAGTAGATGATGAGTATTTGATGAATTTTTTCGCGACAAGGAACATGATTGTGTTTTGGATGCATTAAAATGGACGAGATTTTTAGCGCCCCAATCCAATATTAAATTAAGATCCTGCGAAAGAGATATCTGCATCGCTCTGCGTTTGTTTTCCAAGTCAGGTTTAGTAATGGGTTTAGGAACCTGGAAACTGGAGTGAAGGGTACTATCGTCGGCGAAACTATGAATGGAATAAGTTGTGGACGAGAGAAGGTCGTTGATGTGAAGAATAAACAATGTTGGTGCCAGAACTGAGCCCTGAGGGACTCCAGGATTTACTAGGTGAAAGCTTGAAGAATGGCCGTCCACAATAACTGATATACGTCGATCAGGTAGATAACTAGAGAGCGAAGTACAGAGTTTAGTTGAAAGACCATAGGAGGGAAGTTTATTAAGAAGTGCGGCATGCCAGACCTGGTCAAAAGCGTTGGATATATCAAGAGCAACGATCTGGGACTCACCTAGAAACTCAAGAGACTTATTCCAGCAGTGTGATACGAAGGAAAGAAGATCTGCTGTAGATCTTTTGTGGCGAAATTCATACTGCCTGTCATGCAAAATTTTGTGTTTTTCTAAGTACTTAAAAATTTGTGAATTAATTAATTTTTCCATTACTTTACAAAGAACTGAGAGAATTGAAATTGGTCTATAGTTAGATGGAAGGGATTTAGATTCTTTCTTGGGAATAGGTTGAACACGTGCAGCTTTCCAGCTTTCCGGAAAGATACCAGTGTTGTAAGAAATTCGAAAGAGCCGAGTTAAGATTGGTGCAAGTTCTGGAGCACATTTTTTTAAAACGATTGCTGGTATGCCATCCAGCCCAGATAATTTGGCTTTCAAGTGTATTGCCTTTAAAAAAACTACTCTTGTTTATTTTCACATTTTGGCAAAAGAGCCATCTGCCTTCGGAGTCGGGCTATAAAAATGAACTATAGTAGATTTTAGGCAATACGCTTTTAAGCAAAATTAACGATAATTTTGATGCACTTGAGTAATTACTCCCTATAATTTGTCAGTTCGTTTTCGCTCGCATCCTATTAGTACAAGAAATTACAAAAGTAGTGTAAAAATACTTGTAAATTTACATAACTTAAAATATAAGTTAATTAGTGTAATATAACATGTAATATTACACTAAACATACCGGATTAGCTAAATAACTTAACATATAGGCAATGTGAGGAAAAGAAACAGTTTAAAGTTAATATCCGCATGTAAACATTTCGCATTAGCTGACGATTAGTCATCATTTGTAATTTTATCACGTACTACTAATTAAGACACCCACGGTACGTTAGTATTTAGGCTTTCAGCCTTCGTGGATTGTCCAAAGATAAAAAAAACTACTGCGTGGCTAAAAATAACCATTTTATATATCTATTCTTAATAGTTTCGGAAATATGGACATCATCAGTATTTTTAATGCAATACTCTGTATATTATATTATCATTGCCTAGATATTTCAAAAAGTTTAATTAAATATACGCACAAGATTTGGAAACTCATACTTCCGAAACTATTAGAAAAAAATCATTTTAAATGTGGTAAATCCTTGAAGGTCTTTAATTTTTTTTAACGTTGATAAATATACAGGGGTTTTTAATTAAAAAATGTCATTTTGTTATCGAACTCCTAATGATGGTTATATTTCCGAAACTATGACAAATAAAAGACACTACTCAAAAGAATTATCGCATAAGCTCGATTTCTTCCATAAGCTTCAATACAAAAATGCTTTCATTAAAATGGCCATATCTCTTTTAATTATTAAGATAACAAGACAATTAAAAAAATAAAATGTTAAAAAAACGTGAAGCTATAACTTTATATTAACCATTTTTTTTACTGTTAGCAATAAATCCTACGGGGTGATAAAAAAATTGAAAAAATGGATAATTTTTAATCGCCCTATATAATGTGCTGTTAAAAGGGAGAAATCTCATTTGTTAATAATTTATACCCTTACCCATTTCTGATATTTATAATCACAAATTTGACTACTCCCTTTCAACAGCACATCATACAGGGCGATTCAAAATTATCCATTTTTTCAATTATTTTTTACCCCTATTTGCGTTAATAAATTATTATTAAAAAAGGTTTTCCGTCATTGCAGTTCATAAAAAACAAAGCTAATAACAAGACTGTTTAAAGTAAAACATAATTACTTTTTCATGGCCTACTATCTAACCAGTATCGGCCATAAATGACAAAATATGCAAAATCTCTGAAACAGCTGAGAAGAAATATAAAGTGTAACACATTAATAAAATGGTAATTTTTAACCATTTTAATAGTAAAAAAATATACAGGTTGTTCTATTTAAAATTTCCAAAAATTAATAAATAAGTCAAAAATGTGTCACCCTAGAAAAAAACTAAAATTATATCTGCAATCTACATAAAAAGTTGCTGCAGCAATGTTTTTACAGAATAAAAAAATATTTAAAGATAAAAAAGTTATAAAGGATAAAAGAAAACACAAGAAATTAAGAAACACGCTGTAGCGAGTAAACGACACAAGATAGCGAATTGCGATTTTCACCAGTAAATTTGGCTTAAAATTTGAGCCTCGCAAATAGGGGTTAGATTTTTGTAAAAGATACAGAAACATGAGTTTTCTATTAAAAGCGTCAAATTTGGCCCACCCTGTACATGCCCAAAATCTTTCAGATAGGTACCCAATTTTGTAAATATTAGCGATTTAAAAAATATTTAAAAATTACTGTACTTTTTACTAACATAGTATATCACTTCACTTAATACAACTGCATGTATTTTTTAATGAGCACAGAGATCTTATTTACGTTTTCTAATTTTCCCTCCCGTGATTCAGCATTTTCCATTTCCATTAGTTATTCCATCAACAAATTCACGTTGTAAAGCCAAAAATTTGAAATCCAATTTAGTCTTCACATGGCCTAGAGGACTGTTTTCCATTTTCTCTTATTTAATTTCATGAAGCGAGGGAGAGCACTACTCGTCATGCATACCGGAATCCTAGATGTTTTGATTTTTTATTATATCTACCAAAAATTTTGCCTTACGCCAAAAATACATTTAACCTGGGCCGCCGCAAGGCAAGATCGTTTGACTAGGTAAGGTTGCCTCATTACGTCACATATGTACCGCACTGGACGCTTATTCTTGAATCTCCGGGAGGGGAACACTCCCGGGAACTTTTATGGGAAAGGTTATAGAACGGCGGGAACGAATTTTCTCCACCTCAAGAGGTGGAGAACTTTTAATTCCCGGGAGTTGCTTGCTCACAGTGAACTTCTTCTTTTTTTTTAAGAATACTGTTTTGACAATATTTTCGTGAACTTTACTCACTTCCCGCAAAGTTCTCCTCCCAGAGATTCAAGAATAAGGGTCCTGCTGGTTCCTTGGCGCATAGCAAACAAGGATATCTAGACGGATAATACTATGAGGACAAAAGAGCGCGATATAAAGTATTTAAAAATCAGCTAGAATAATCATTGTTAAATAATTTATTAATAGGAAATAATGAAGTTACGGTAACAACTGAAATTAACAGTATTTAAAAGTATTTCTTTAATATTGACAAAAACACAAACTATACTGTTAAAAACTTCATTAAATAATGAGCAAAATACATATGTGACGTATAGTCCGCCATGTTGCAAGGCTTACGAGGCAACCTTACCTAAGACAAACGATCTTGGCCGCAAGGCTCGAGAGAGCCTTATAAAGTCTACGATATTATACACGGTGTCCAGTAACTCAACCGACACGCTTTAAGGGGTGATTCTACAATTAAAAATTAAGAACAAACCTTCATATGAACGTCTTATGTCCTAAACGTCTTAAGTTTTTAAACTACGGGGTGTAAAAAATTAAAAAGATATGTCGTTGTGTTTTAAATTTGACTATTTTTTATGGCTTATTTGTTTTCCACATTTTTAAGGCGTGACTAAGGGATCAGTTCACGTCTGGCAGCCTCTTTAAGAACTTATTTTATGAATTTATGATTAGATTATTATCAAATAATTTCGACCGGAATCCCTTTAACCCATGTTTAGGGGTTGCAACCTTTTTGTAGTAAGTTAAATAATTCATTATTAATTTATTTCTCTTAAAGTAATCTAAATATTTATTATATTAGGTAAACTTTATACAATCTTAATTGAGGCAACACAATAATTGGGGTATTATCAATTTACAGGCCGGATAAAAACTCTTTAGCTTTCTTCAGAACGCATGCACCTGCGAGTATTTGACAGTGTCGTCACATTATTATTTTTATTATTTATTACTTTATGTTTTAGGTGCCCAATTTGGATTTTGAAAAATGTTTTTATTTACTGTGTTAGGTAAATTAGTTTGTGTATGTTTGTTTTTAAGTTTATAATTATGATTGGACAATTCTACTTTTTAATTTAAAAATAAAATGGCATTTTGGCGGCCATTAAAGAAAAACAATAAAAGAAGACAATAGTTCAATTAAACTAAATTATATAAAATCATTGATTGGACGTATGTCTTAATTTCTACAAATTGTGCAAATCATAAGCGTGAGTTTAGGTAATTTTTAATAAAACAAAATTTAAAAAAAAACACAATTACCCCATTAAACCAGATTTATTGCAGTAATTGGTAGAGCAAAAATTTTAGTTCAGGCAGATTATAAAAGCCGTAAGCGTAGCTTAACAAGGGGACCAAAACTGGAAACAAAATATTAAAACATGATTACCAAATTGGTACACGGCAAAGGTTGCAATTTTAAAAAAATACCAAGAAGTTTTAGTTTTATATGCATTCATTATTATTCTTTAACATAGCCCAATATCAAATTTGTATTTTTATTAGGTATTATTTATTAGCTGCCTTTACACTCTATTTATGGTCACCAGGTAAAAGATAAAAAATTATTTTATTAAAATTGATACGGGCGCCAAGGAGTTTATTCGTCACGTTATATACGACTTTTACCAGGACAACTAAGTAACAAAATTCCAACTTTAGGAATGGTTGAGCAGAAACAAAAAGACCATCCTGATTATGAATATAAGTTTCTTTGTACTTTAAGGAATATTTTGATAGACTACGGCTTTAGTTACAAAAAAAATAGATAGAAGTGGTTATTATGGAATCTGCAGGTAATGTTTCACTTAGGCAAGATTACCCGCGTAAGATAAAAGAGTAACGTGAAGCAAATAGAGGCATACTTTACCTCGACGAAGCGTGGTTTGTCACCAATGATGTTTTCCAATATGGCTGGGTCGATAATAGCAATAAGTGCAGTTTTAGGGCTTCATGTTCTAGAAGAAAATAAATTATAATATAACATGCTGGAACCGAGAATGGCTTTGTATCAAATGCTTTGTTGCTATCCGCTATAAGCATAAAGCCATCTTCGGCGGATTATCATGAAGACATGACGGCCGAACTATTTGAAAAAATGAGAACAGCAACTTTTGCCTAATATTAAATCCAATTTGGTGATAGTAATGGACAACGCATCATACCATTCTCGACAACACACCAAAATTCCAAAGAACAGCACCAAAGAGAAAGAAGTAATAAAATTTATAAAGAACAAAAATATAGAAAAAACAAAAAGAAACACAAAAAAACTTATTTAAAATAAAATAGCAACAAAACTTCAAAAAATACGTCATTGACCAATTTTATGGTCCTATTATTTTGTGCTTGCCTCCATTTTTAACTCTATTAAATGATCTGGGCCGCTCCAAAAACTACATTGAGAAAAAAATTAAATGCCGAATTAAGTGCTCGACAATATACGATTAGTAATTGAGGAACTTGACAAAACCGAGATATGGAAAAATTATGTATCCAACGTCAAATAAAAAGAGCAGAAATACTGTGTTTTACCACGAAAATATCCAATCATTATAAATACAAATGACGAATCAAGTTCTGAAAACACTGATATCGATAATAAAAAGAAAAAACATTTTTGTAGTGGTACTCAATAATCTAATCAAATTGTTTTATTAAATTTCAATTTTGCCCTGTTACAAAACTAACATCCTCTCAACTGGCTGTGTATATTTTACTTTAAATAAAAATCAACATTTTTATAATAGATATGTAAATTAATAATTAATTTAATATAACTGCTCTATTAAATTTTTATCCCTCCGCCCATGCCTAACAAAGAAGCAGTTTTTTGTCTGCGTGGAATTCGGCTTTTTGCTGTCTCAATTGTGATTGTATAAAGTATACTGAAAAAGCAGAATAGTTCTTTATACCACATATATAAAAAGTTTATATTTCTTAAAATATTTATTAAATATATCCAAATGCGGTTTTCGCAGAAAGATTTAGATTTTTTTAAAAGTTTTTTTTTATATCCTTGCCATTTAGTTGTGACATCTTCAGTGGCGTAGCGTGCCGTGGCCCCATATCACAATAAGAAAAAACATTTAAGACCAAAAAAAAAGGTCCCCACTTTCTTAGGAACATTTTTTTTTGCTTTTTTCGTTGGTATCAAAAATTTTTAAAGAGAAAAAAAGGGCTCCACTTTCCGAATTTAGTCTACAGTTTTCAAGCACCTCATTTTATTACTTACACACGTTTGGGAGCCTCTGTAGCCCGGGGGCGCCATATCATTGATATGTATGATACGGCGGTAGCTACGCCCCTGCATTGCTTTAACACAAAAACAATAATGGCCGATTTTCCGATATAGGACAACTTTTTTATTTTCAATGGACCACCCTGACTACTTGACAATAAAAATTTTGTTTTTTAAACACCTTGTATATTATTTGGTACTCTCAATAAAAAGAGTGTATCCAGACATTTTTTATTTTAAGTTTCTTTTTGAATGTTGTACACAGAGTTGGGTCGAATAATGAAAATTGGTATTTGAATACAAATACGAATACCGGAAAAAAAGTATTCGAATACGAATACGAATACCAGAAAAAGAAAGTATTCAATTACCCAATATTCGAATATTTGTAAGAAAGAAAGTATTTGAATACTCGGTATCCTAAATTCACGAAATCGGTATTCGAATACTAAAAATAAAAAATTCGAATAGTAAAAAAACGACGAATAAAAATTTAAAGAGCAAAAAAAAAAGGTCGCACCTATTTTTTTCTACTCCTCTACTATTCCAATAATGACAATTTTGGTATTCGAATACTGCTTCCACATTTCGGTATTTGAATACTCGGAACACCGGTATTCGAATACTCAAAAAAAAGAAATTCATGGAATACTTCGAAAGTATTTGAATACAAAATCCCAAATACTAACCAAAAAAGGATTTTCTGCCGAATACCGAATACCAAACACACAAATGTATTCGAATACTTTTCGAATACCGGCAAAATGTATTCTGAATATTATTCAGAATACTGAGTATTCGAATACGACCCAACTCTGTTTGTACAAGGGCGGATGGTGAAACCAGACAAAATTCAAGAGAAGCCGTCAGACTTTATGCTGAGTGATACCCGCTACGAAGAGCCCCTAGTAAAATCATTTTTGAGTACATCGTAAGGCGTTTAAGAGAAACTGGCTCTCTTAAACCTGTAAAAGCAAATTCCGGGCGTTCAAGATTTCGTCGTACAGTTCAAGCTGAAGAAGCAGTACTAAATTCGGTAGAACGTGATCCTAATATCAGTACCCGAATAATTTCCAATGAACTAGGAAACATTTCTCAAGCTTCGGTAGTGCGAGTTTTGCAAGAACAACAACTAAAACCATATCATTTTACAAGGGTACAAGAATTTTTACCCAGGGATTATGGCCCTAGACAAGTATTTTGCCAATGGTTTCTCAATCAGCTGCAAAATGACCGGCGTTTTTCTAAATATGTACTTTTTACTGACGAGGCATCTTTCACACGAAGAGGCATTATAAACTTTCATAATAATCATACATGGGCGGAAGAAAACCCTCACGCTTTGCAGACAACAAATTTCCAACATCAATTTTCTTTTAATATTTGGGCTGGAATTGTTGGAAATGAAATTATCGGACCTGTAGTTCTACCGAATAAATTAAATGGAGCGTCTTACCTCAATTTCTTAATAAACGAATTGCCCGATATTTTGCCACTTTATCTAAGAAACAATAACAGATTATGGTTCCAACATGACGGAGCACCACCACATTTTGCGGCTGAAGTAAGAAGATTTTTAAATGAAGCGTATGGTCCTCGCTGGATTGGTCGTGGAGGACCAGTCGCATGGCCACCGAGATCACCAGACATCAATCCCTTAGATTTTTATCTCTGGGGACATGTTAAAGAAATTGTTTACAAAAGAGTCGTGAATACGAGGCAGAAATTGTTACAAAGGATAGAGGGGCATTTAAAAAAATAAGACAAAATCGTACTATTTGCGCAAAAGTACGCAAATCTTTAGGACGAAGACTAAGAGCATGCAACGAAGCTGAAGGAGGACATTTTCAGCATCTCATTTAGCCACTTTTTAAGTTAAATTGCAGGTTAGTTTTTTCTTTTTTAAATTAAAGCATTCTTTGATGATTTTTATAACTTAACGTAGATGGAGGTCAGTAGCTGCAGCCCGTATTAAAATCGCAAATATCCCGAAAACCAAACGAAATTCGAAAAAATGCTAAGAGACAAGTTTTGTTAGGCATTTAGTAAAGTATTTAATTGCGCTATCAAAATTTATTAAAATCAGTGGCGTACATGTTTTAATTAAAAAAATATTATGTGTCTACCCCACAAGTACGCCCCTGGTAAAAATATAGCAAATTCCTTATAGTCAAAATATGCCTACTAATAAATGTACCTTATGTCCCAAATTTAAGCCAAATCGCTGGCGTAGTTTTAAAAATATTCAAAAAAGAAAGAAAAATTATAAAAAATTAAACGCCCTGTATCTTGGAAACCAAGTATTTGCGGACCCATGTTCATATGACATTTTTGTCTTATTTTTGGCCAAGAAAAGCCAAATAATATTTTATTTCAGTTTATGTTATACAGTTGTTGCACCTGTTTAGTTTTAAATGCCTTAGCCCTTTGCATTTAAAAGGCAATGTTTTGACGCGTCCGCTGACCTCTTCGGCGGGGCCTTGTCGAGTCCTCGAACCCCAAACCGGAAACGTGAGGCGACGCGTTCACGGAACCGGTGTGGCTCCGCGAAGAACGACTCCCGAAGAACGGAAATGGACGACAGAGACAACTTGATGTAAACAAGGATAAATATAGACATGGGAGCGAGATTAGAGTAAAATAAAAACCGCAGGTTCGGACTATGTTATAGTTTTGATAAGATGCCCATAACTGAGCCGTTAAAAGCCAGATGTCAAAATTTACCAGATCTTAGTTTGTTTGTATATAATATTAAGAGAGAGGAATTTTTTTGGCAAAATATTTAGATTTTATGAAAGTCTGTTGCTCTGCAATTTTGTGAATGACATATATAACAGAAACCACGAGCTATCAAGCGAGTGGTTTTGATTTAAAGTCATAAACAAGAAAATATATTTTGCATAAAAAAAATTCTCGAATAATACCCAGCAAACACTATTTGCCGGCAATGTACATTTTTCATATTGGCATTGATGGTAAAGCATTGGCAATTGGTGGCAATATTATGCCAACATCTTATACGCATTAAAAAGTCAACCCTAAATAAACACTTGATTTGCCAATAAATTTTACATGCAGGCGAATTGCCGGCAAGCATACAAAAATGGCGGCATACCAATCCTGATTAAATAAAGCACGCATTTTTGTTGCAGGCAAAAAATATTGGATTTTTGAAGGCAAACCTTCAACGCATATTTACACTTTTTTTTTTTTTATCTTTGGACAAACCACGAAGGCTAAAAGCCTAAATACTAACGTACCGTGGGTGTCTTAAGCGAGGTAAGAGGGAGTTTGTTGACACGGGACTTAAATACTTGAAGATTTGGGGGAAGGAAAGACCTCCGCGGGCAGCAGGTTCCACAATCTAGAAACTCTAGGGATAAAAGAACGAACAAAGTGAGAAGTTCCGGGGCCTGTCCAGTTGGACCGTATAGGGATGCATATGCGCGGAACCACGAGTTTCTCTGTTGGGAACCGTGAGTGGAGGAACTATACTGGTCAATTCTTCAGAGCAGAAGCCATGGAAGTACCTATAAAAAAGCGATAAATCGCCCACAGCCCGACGATGGGCAAGAGAGGGAAGCCTTTCTGTAAGTGAAGGATCATTAATGAGACGAACAGCTCTTCTTTGAATAGAATCAAGAATGCTCAGGGTTGTTGGGGACGCCATGCCCCAGATATGAGAACAATATTCCAAGGGAGGTCGGATTTGGGAAACATATAAAGTGTATAAATTAGAAGCGGAAAAATACTTTTTAGCTCGAAAGAGAAATCCAAGCTTTTTGAAGCTGCCGTGGCTATAGATACAATGTGTTTATGCCAGTTAAGGTTACTTTCAAATGTGACGCCCACGAGATTGAAGGTGTCTTTGCTCTGTAGAACTTGGCCGCTCATAAGTAGAGGATGAGTATTTGATGACTCTTTTCGCGACAAGGAACATGACTGTGTTTTGGATGCATTAAAATGGACGAGATTTTTGGCGCCCCAATCCAATATTAAATTAAGATCCTGAGAAGAGATATCTGCATCGCTCTGCGTTTATTTTCCAAGTCAGGTTTAGTGATGGGTTTAGGAACCTGAAAACTGGAGTGAAGGGTACTATCGTCGGCGAAACTATGAATGGAATTAGTTGTGGACGAGAGAAGGTCGTTGATGTGAAGAAGAAACAATGTTGGTGCCAGAACTGAGCCCTGAGGGACTCCAGCATTTATTTGGTGAAAGCTTGAAGAATGGCCGTCCACAATAACTGATATACGTCGATCAGATAGATAACTAGAGAGCCAAGTACAGAGTTTAGTTGAAAGACCATAGGAGGGAAGTTTATTAAGAAGTGCTGCATGCCAGACCTGGTCAAAAGCTTTGGATATATCAAGAGCAACGATCTGGGACTCACCTAGAAACTCAAGAGACTTATTCCAACAGTGTGATACGAAGGAAAGAAGATCTGCTGTAGATCTTTTGTGGCGAAATCCATACTGCCTGTCGTGCAAAATTTTGTGTTTTTCCAAGTACTTAAGAATTTGTGAATTAATTAATTTTTCCATTACTTTACAAAGAACTGAGAGAATTGAAATTGGTCTATAGTTAGATGGAAGCGATTTAGATCCTTTCTTGGGAATAGGTTGAACACGTGCAGCCTTCCAGCTCTCCGGAAAGATACCTGTGTCGTAAGAAATTCGAAAGAGCCGAGTTAAGATTGGTGCAAGTTCTGGAGCACATTTTTTTAAAACGATTGCTGGTATGCCGTCCAGCCCAGACGATTTCTTGGTGTTAAGGGAGGAAAGGATACGCTTAATGTGTTTTACTTTAAAAATAATATCGGGCATTTTATGAGGAACTGGGGTAATCGTTGGAATTGGATGATTTACGGGAGGGTCAAGGGTTGAATTGGCAGCAAATTGTTTGGCAAATAGTTCTGCCTTCCCTTTAGCAGTAGAAATAATTTCATCTTCCAAAGTTAGTGGTGGAAAAGAACTGGCACAAAAATTCCTACTTATGTTTTTCGCAAAGGACCAGAAGGATTTGCTACCATTTGAGCAAGAAAGAACTTTGTTTTTGATACGATTGTCGAAGGAGTCGTTGGCTTCAGAAATTGTTTGATTGTAGTAGTTTCTTGCTTGAATGCTGGCCTGTCGGTTTTCTGGACTAGGATCCTGTAGAAAGTTCTTGTGAGCCTGAACTTTTAAAGTTCTGGCTTTTTCACAAGATTTGGAAAACCAGGGTTTGTTATTGGATTTTTGGGGTTTTTGATGGTGTGTGGAATATAGGTTTCAATGCCCAATTGAATTGATTCAGTAAGTTGATTGCAAATTTGGGAAGGATCACGAGAAGAAAAGCAGATGGAATTCCAGGGGTAAGTGGCGAAGAAGTCCCTTAGGCCATCCCAGTCGGCTGAGTTGTAGTGCCATACGGTGCGTGGTGGCATGTATTCATTTACCTCGGGATGTGCAGGGTAAGATATAGTAACTAAGTAAACCATATTATTAACATTGGTATTTAACTAACATTAAAGCAATTTTTTTAACTGTTTTATTTATAATGGCAGCTAAACAACATTATTTTATGTTTTTTACATAATTTAAAGGAAATGGCCTTTTCATAACATTTTATTCTTAAAAATCATGCAAATAAAAATTAGGTCAAACAAAATGTTTATTATGTATTTTGGAGCGAATAAAAATAAAATGATGGTAAAATTAGCTACGTTAATTTCGACTGAAGGTGACCTCTTTGTGCATTTGTTTTCTACGTGGTTTTCTAGCTTTTAAGTTTCTTTTTAAAGAAAAGAGTTTTTAATAGACATAATTAAATGTATTCATTACCTAATAAGTGTGTGTTGTGTGATTAATTGGTGATGGCTAGTCGAGAAGGCAAGATATTCAAGTAGACTGTTAGGAGCTGTAAACATTTTGTTTAAAACTTTAATAAAAGTTTTAAAGACGTGTTAATAATAGTTTTTTGACATACCGATAGATGGCGTAATGGCCAATAAACTACTACGTTTCTGCAATATCTTCGCTTTTTATCGTCTAAACCGTACCCATTAGACAAAAATAATACGAGAGCAGTCTGCGGTACGTGATCTCACTTAGCTTTGAAAGAAATATCTTTGGCTAGTGTAAAAATCTGCATCTCCAAGTTGGACAGTGTTCCGAGAGATGGACAGTATTTAGGCTTTTAGCCTTCGTGGATTGTCCAAAGATAAAAAAAAATTGCATGCAGTAAGGAGTTTTTTCCTATTTTAATTTTCAAATTAAATATCGCATCATTTTAGCTTTAAGCTAAGGCTTGGGAGTTTCTGCATTTGCCCACTTTCGTTTTTTTTTGTTATCTTTTTGCCAATAACTTATTAATGATGGATGCCATCATCCTAAACACATTTTTTTGGCATACAATAGTTTTTTTACGTTTTTTACTTTAACATAACTAAGTTTTGCCGCTGAAATACCATCATGTTGGTTTTATCAAGGTAGAACCAGGTAGAAGTTTTGCCAGTAGAAAACAGAAGGTTGCTATGACATTTTGACAGTGAAATAGTCACTTATCTAAACAAAATTTACCAAAAAAATGAATGGTGGTTTCTGATTGGTTTATTTTCTATTGAGGGAAATAATCGCTGATATTCCATCATGTTGGTTTTATCAAGGTAGGAGCAGGACGGAGTTTTGCCAGTAGAAAACAGGAGGTTGCTATCATGTTTTATCAGTGTAAAACACTCTATATAGTGAAATTGTCTTCGTAATTTTTAATTCCTGATAATATACAGGGTATTTCTAAGAGGTGCAAAAAATGCTTCCACAAATTCTTAGGGTATAAAATAGGATGATCTAACCCAACTTACTTTAGTCCAAAAGTGAATGAGTTTGAAGATACAGGGTTTTTAAAATTTATTTTGGTTTCAGTTTTTATAAATAATTTTGCTAATAAGTTCATTGACACAATATTCGGCTAAAGAGAGTTTTCGGTGGTAAGAAATAGGAAAATTCTATAGATTTTGTTGTTAGTTCTAGAGTGCGCCTCCTGCGGTATCTGACGTAAATTAAAAAAATATCTTTTGTGAGCTACTCTGTATGTATTTTTTGATAAAAATTCTTATTTTTGAATATCTTTTACATAAACAAGGTGTTTTAGAATTAAATCTTAATCTTTTAAAGTGTAAATCTTAGGTGATTTTACATTAAAAAGTTAAAATAAAACTATGTCCTAAATGGCCTAACTTTTAAGATACAGGTTGGCAAAGTTTAAAAAAAAGCTTTTTTACTACTCTGTATCTCAAAAGTTAGACAATTTAGGATAAACGTTAATTACAAAAATCTTAAAATCACCAAAGGATTCACATTCTAAAATATTGGCATCTAATACCGAAACAACCCCTGTCTTCGAAATATCATACCCTTTGGAAATAAGAAAAGTTGGTTTTGATCGTCATATTTTAGCCTCAAGAATTTGTGGTAGCATTTTTTCGCATTCTTTCCTCACCCTGTAAAAAAATAAAATTTAGTATGTCGATGTTTGCCATAAATAGGGATTGATTGATCTATTCAAAAATCTAAATGGCACTACCGGTATACAGGGCGTCCCAACTATATTTATACACGTAATAATAACTTCGTCCCCGTAAAAGATACAAAAATAAAAACTGTTTATTTGAATACACTCTTTTTATTAACAGTACCAGTTTATATACAAGGTGTCTCAAGAACACATATTTAAATGACAAGTTAGTTTTTTTTTAATGAAATACTCTGTATATTTTTACAAATTTTGACTTTGTATTAAATTTTACATCAAAAATGTATAATACACTATATTATGTCAATTATTACTAGTTTCTGAGATACCACCAGTATGCTGATATACCCAATAACGATTAAAAGTAAAAAATAAATGCACCCTGTATATTACTAATATTACCTTGGATTTTGATATTTGACGTTCTGAATACAATGACATCTTACATATGTCAGTTTTTGAGAGTTTACTTCCGATAGTCAATTTCTGTGGCATTTCGGACATTAAAGAAAAGACCTAAGCATTTTTAAACATTTTTTTTTGAAATCGGTAAAATTGGCGGTTAATATGTGATCATCGAACGTCATGGCATGTAACATACATATGTATTTGCTTAGAGTTGTCTGGAGAATCCATTTTAAGAAAAATATAATATAGGGTGTTCTATTTAAAATACCCAAGATGAAAGTGCCCCATAAAAACTAAAACAGAAGTCTGCATCTTATCTAACCATACATCCAACCAAAATTTTAAAATCGTGTAAGACTTAAAAAAAATACAGGCTTGCTAGTCGGGCGCCCGGTTTAATGTAGAATTTAATTAAAAAATAAAATGGTAACGTAAAATTTTTATTAGACCATCTTAAAAGTCAAGAAAATAATTAAGGGATGATAACATGAGCGCTGGAATTCAAGAGAATGTATGAAAAAGTGCGTTTTGTTAGGTGAGGACCTTTTTTCTTTGCTTTTCAAAAATTTTTGCACCTCCTGGCTTTTTGGTGAAATACCCGCGTTATTAAATTCAACATAATATGTATGAAAAACTACTTTGTTAGGTGAAGACCTTTTTCTTTTTGTTCTTCAAATTCTTTTTGCCCATATGAAAACAGGTTAGGTGAAAATATTAAATATATGAGAAGTTACATTTCCTTACATGAAGCCTCTTTTTTAGTCGTCACCTTCCTGAAAGTAATCCTGGCGGCGCCCTTGGATAACAACATCCTTTGTCACCCCCGGTATACAATATTTGAGAATCCATCTCTGTTCACCATACTTAGTCCTTCGTGTATCGCTACCGAATACGATAAAAACAAAAGAGTTCAAGTCACGGCCTACGTCACACGGAACAATCTCCCAACGCTCAGTACGCGTTGGGTACCATGCTAGGTACCATCGGTAAACAAAGGTACTCGTGTCGCTTGTGAAACAATACAGATTAAAAATTTCGCGTGTTTTGACAGTTCTCCGCGTGGACCGCGATTTTTTTATCTGGTGTAAAAAAAGGAATAAAAGTGGTACTGCTTTACAGTTTTGTTGGTTTTTTCTTTAGTTTCGGTAGCTTTAAAACAAAAAACAAAGTTCTTAGTGATTTTTTTAGTTCTAGTTTGGATTAAAACCTTTCCATATGATATTATCTTTATGGTAAGTGGGACTGCTAAGTTTTTTTTTAATATATTAAAGAAAAATATATGGCATTACTGTTACAATGTTATAGTAAGAACATTTTAAAAGCGCAAATTCGGTACTCTTTGAAAATAATACAAAAAAACATAAAAAGGCCGCCTGCAATCGGACTATTTTATACAAAGGCGCCGCTATCCTTTACAGCGACGCGCCGATACACTATGGGATAGAAACTCATTATTTTGGCCAAAAAGCAACTTTGAAATTTTAATGGCTTATGCTGTGTATTTCAAAGTAGATACTTCAAACTACATGTACGCGAAATTATAAAAGGATATGACGACTTCTACTGGGGTAATAAGAAACTTAAATATATAACATTTAATCTACTTAGTTTATTATTAGCCTTGTTTACTAAAAAAAGTAAAATAGTTTAAATAATAAGAGCTATTGTTGTCAAAGATTTTTTTACCTTTGTCATTATTAGTTTTTGTACTTACAATTGCCTTCCTACTATTTGCGACTGTGTGTAGATTTTTTTTAATTAACAAGGTTTTCCATTTTAAAATTTAATATGTTTTGTCCTACACTGTATATCTTAAAAGATAAAAGCATTCTGATGAAAGATATGGATTCCACAGAATCTACCCAACAAAACAGTGTTTTTTATTAATTTTATACGTTAAAAAATAAAAAAAGTTGGAAAGATGTATCTCTATTACGCTTCTAAGAATAATTTAAAAATTATTTTTCAGATATGGATGGTCATATTTCCGAAACTAATTGAGATAGACACATGAAATGTAGAATTTTTTAAAGCATTTTAAAAAGATTTTTTGGTGGTGATATAATATTAAGTAAGGGTATTCCATTTAAAAAAATCATACCTATTCTCGTACCCTGTATATCATATGAGATAATAATCATCGGATTACTGATTAGAATACTACCGAATTAACCAAACACGCTGACATTTTAGTTTATTTTGTACAATAAAAAATAATAATGTTAAGGGGGTGTAAATTTATAATAACATATAATAAGTTTTAGGTTTCAAAAAGCATTTGTAATAATTTATAATATTTTTCCAGTTAAAAGCACCTCATTTTAAGTTAGATTTGTAAGTTTAAAAATTTTGACCAAAAAAATTAATTTCTATCCCATAGTGCGATGACCAGCTGCATCAACCGGCATATCATAAAAGACATATAGCAAAGGCGGCCGCGAAGACAAGCATGCCGATGTATTTGCTTTAAACTTTTTGTGATTTTTTTTTCTTATCAAAGAACACCGAATTTACATTTTTAAACTGTTCCTTCTATACCTAACTGACCTAACAGAACTATTGGTGTTGGAGTCAGTCAGGAGAGTCAAAAAGGCGGTTTTTTAAGAATTTTTCTTAAGATGACCTTTTAAATTATTAAACTTAAAATTTTTACACACATTGTGGTAATATATAACTAGGTATACTTCAAAATTTTTATGTGTAAATATATTCGCGGAAGTACCTCTTAAAGTAAAAGGGTTTGAGATAAACAAGATATCTTTCAACTGGATCATACAAAAAAATTAAAAAGTGTTCTTTCATACTATGTATTATATTGTAATTGATTAAAAAAATTGGGAAAATTTTAATTTTTGACAAAATTGCACTTTCTCAAAAACAAAAATACCACATTAAGTACATCTAACTTTATTAGTTTCGAAATATGACCATCCAAATCCGCTAATCTGAAAAATAATAAGGATAAATACAGCAAAAATGACAATAACCCCTACGTGGGCACTGCGCAGTACACTTGTGGGCATGCGCACTAAAAATTTACAGACTAGCGGAAAACAAACAACAGGACCGGGTTTGGAAATTTGGTAAACGAGGGTTTTTGGGGCGCTAATCACGACTTTTTTTTGAAAACGATTCGTTCTCGAGATATTCATCATCAAAGTTGAAATTCAATTCTTAGTTTCACTCTATTCCGCCTTCTTTTTGCACAAAATTCTTGATATAACACCTAACAGGCACACAATATTATATAAACATCTTAAAAAAAAAACTTTTTTCTTTTACCCCTAAAACGCTACAACCATGCATACACCTATGTGTATAATGGTTTCAGACATGGCGACTTGATTTAAAGCAAACTTTTTATATTAATAAAGAAAGGCTAAAAACCAATAAGAAAAACAGGGTTTTTATAGTTAAATAAAATATTGTGTGCTAATTTAGTGTTACATCAGTAACTTAGTGCAAAAAAAGGGAATTATAGTAAAAATAAGAACAGTTTGGCCATGATGACGAATATGTCAAGATCGAACCGTTTCCGAAAAAAAAATAGATTCGTGATCAGCGCCCCAAAAAACCAAGGTATAGCAAATTTCGTCAAAATCGGAGTTGCCGCAACTTTCTAGACAATTACCTAATTTTGTTTCTTGGATATATACACATATTTAAATATTTTATTTTAAGTTTGTACTCGTCTTCCATAGAAGTCCCTAAAAATTAAACCGGTTTAGATATTGGGTACTTTTTTTGGTCTTGTATAATTTAGTAGACGAGAGTGCTTTAAAGCACTAATCTCAACTTGAATTTTGTTTTTGCTGGACCCTCTTTCACTAAACCTTAAAACTGCACAATATTTTTGCGTTATTATCTTTCTTCTTAAAACTACTTTGACACAACAAAAGTAAATCAATTGGTATTTGATTTATTTTATCATAAAACCAATTAATTTTGGTGTAACTAGTTTGAGGACTCAATTTATACACTGTTATTTCACTTTCCCTGCCGTAGCAGTTTTCGTTCAGTTAAACTTGGCGTGTTGTGCCATTTGTAAACGCCGTTGCCTCATTTGACTTAACCAAGTTATCACCTTTGCCTCTGGTCGTTTGCAAACGTTCGTGATCTTAGAAAATTTTATGCTGAAAATTTTTGGGGTTAGGGACAAACTGACCTCATATTTGCAATCAAAACCACAAGAAAAACCTTCCAATTTCTGCAAAACAACACTATACAATAACTCATTGTTTAGTTTTGGTTTATCAAAACTAAAATAAACAAAAGTTAAAAACACCACTGAAAAACACGAAGACTCGCTAAGCACAAATGTCCTTTCATTTGTGCTTAGCGAGAATACCAAATGACTAATATCGGTCGACCGTAGATGAGAGGTTGGTTTTTGGGCGGCTGACGGCGTCAATTTTACCTGGCGTTTACAATCGGAAAATCCCAAATTATCATGAGTGTGGCCCTGTTGCTATATAGGTAAACATTTTCAGTGTTCCAACCACTATATTTATTAAAATACTGCAAATTTTGTCAATGTTGCCAACACTATATTGGATTTTAATTGAAAAACACTAACTTTTATGAGAACTGCGCATGTGCAAAGGTGTACAGCAACTCTCCCAGTGTGGGGTCAAAAATTCGTGCGCAGGTCTATTGAAAATATATGGGGAACATTTTCTATTAGCTATCCGCTTTATTTTTCAGATCATTGTCTGCGAAATTATGTGTTGGGAGCATCTGAAAAAAAAGAAAAAAGTTTTATTATTGATTATGCAGCGTTTCTTACATGTAGTTCTTGCTTTATTATTTTTTTAGCCCAAACAAAAGATTAATAATGAAGTAAAAAAAATGTCTTGAACAGTAAATTAATTTTCTAGAATATTTTTTGTATTTTTGAGGTCGGGGGATTAAAGATGGATGTCAATGAAAAATTAATTCGATAAAGGCCCAATTTTAGATGTCTACTAGCTTAAGTGGCTAAATTGTCATTGGAAAAATGGGATCAAATGAGAATTACAATTTTGTTATACAGACTGTTTATGGATGGGGCTTACAAAGAAAATGGATTAAAAAAACATTTTTACCAAAAAGTTACTCCTGATAAATATGTTTGCTTTAAAAAGAAAATATGATTTATGAAGAGTAAATGTTTATTTTGTTAGTATACGGGGCCGCATTAATTTAAAAACAAAACTACCTTTATCTTACATTGTTAAGCAAGTCATTTAAAATATCTTTTTAAAATAAATTTGTAATAATAATAAAAATTATTTAAAAAATGTCTTGATTACATACGTTTACAGCTGAAAAAGTGTTTAAAAAGCAAATTATGACAGTTTTTTAGTCTATTGTTTATATAAAAAAATTAATAACAACAGAATCAGTTTCGTAAAACTTTTTGATACCCCTGTAAAATAGATAAAGTCATTCAAAATGCTATTCTAAATAAATTTTATAAATGGCATTTTGCTTAAAAATAAAAAAATGGTTTACTCCTACAATTACAGAAAAATTAAAAAATTTTGAGTACCTACTCTGTTTACAAAATAAACATTTTTCCTTTTGTATCATATTGTTTTTACGAGATTTTTTTTTATGAAGAATAACTTTTTCTTAAAAAAATGAATCTGTTTATCAATTTGTCCTCTTGTAAATCCCATCTGTGGACAGTCTAAACAGGGTGTTCATTTAAAAACTTTCCACTCAAGTTATGTTCGAAACGAGACAGATTTGAGAAAATCACCGAAACACGCAAGATATTTATTGAGGGGGAACGTTTTTTACAAAAAATTGGACGGCGCCCCTTTAACCTCTTAACCACCAGGGCCACCACCCCAAAATTCTTAAATGAGAAGGCGGGTCGAGTGATGCATCATTTTAAAGTTCCTGACGAGTACTTTATGACCCTAGAATATGAAGTCAATATCTTCACCTATTACAAAATGGCGGTACTTTAAAAATTACCTAAATACCTGATTTGGACAATGATCTGAAAAATAAAGCGGATAGCTAATAGAAAATGTTCCCCATATATTTTCAATAGACCTGCGCACGAATTTTTGACCCCACACTGGGAGGAGTTGCTGTACACCTTTGCACATGCGCAGTTCTCACTTAAAAGTTAGTGTTTTTCAATTAAAATCCAATATAGTGTTGGCAACATTGACAAAATTTGCAGTATTTTAATAAATATAGTGGTTGGAACACTGAAAATGTTTACCTACATAGCAACAGGGCCACACTCATGATAATTTGGGATTTTCCGATTGTAAACGCCAGGTAAAATTGACGCCGTCAGCCGCCCAAAACCAACCTCTCATCTACGGTCGACCGATATTAGTCATTTAGTATTCTCGCTAAGCACAAATGAAGGGACATCTGTTAGCTTAGCAGAGTCTTCGTGTTTTTCAGTGGTGTTTTTAACTTTTGTTTATTTTAGTTTTGATAAACCAAAACTAAACAATGAGTTATTGTATAGTGTTGTTTTGCAGAAGTTGGAAGGTTTTTCTTGTGGTTTTGATTGCAAATATGAGGTCAGTTTGTCCTAACCCCAAAAGTTTTCAGCATAAAATTTTCTAAGATCACGAACGTTTGCAAACGACCAGAGGCAAAGGTGATAACTTGGTCAAGTCAAATGAGGCAACGGCGTTTACAAATGGCACAACACGCC
The DNA here is from genome assembly GCA_014170235.1 of Listronotus bonariensis. Classification (NCBI taxonomy): domain Eukaryota; kingdom Metazoa; phylum Arthropoda; class Insecta; order Coleoptera; family Curculionidae; genus Listronotus; species Listronotus bonariensis. The sequence goes on along the minus strand of JACEGR010000889.1, from coordinate 146,436 downwards.
AAGTTTAACTGAACGAAAACTGCTACGGCAGGGAAAGTGAAATAACAGTGTATAAATTGAGTCCTCAAACTGGTTACGCAAAATTAATTGTTTTATGATAAAATAAATCAAATACCAATTGATTTACTTTTGTTGTTCGTCAAAGTAGTTTTAAGAGAAGAAAGATAATAACGCAAAAAATATTGTGCAGTTTTAAGGTTTGGTGAAGAGGGTCCAGCAAAAACGAAATTCAAGTTGAGATTAGTGCTCCAAGCTGCTCTCGTCTACTGAATTACCGGAGCCAAAAAAAAAAGTACCCCAATATCTAAGACACGGTTTTTAATCTCACAGGGACTTCTATGGAAGACGAGTCACAAACTTAAATATGAAATATTTAAATATGTGATATATATCCAAGAAACAAGAACAAGGTAATTGTCTAAGAAACGGCAACTCGCATCATTGACGAAATTTGCTATACCTTGATTTTTGGGGCGCTGATCACGGAAATCTATTTTTCGAGAGCGATTCGATCTTGACATGTTCGTCATCATGGCCAAACTGTTCTTTATTTTACTATAATTCCCTTTTTTTGCGCTAAGAAGTTGCTGATGCAACACTAGATCCAGCACGCAATGTTTTATTTAACTATAAAAAACCCCGTTTTCAAACATGGTTTTTAGCCTTGGTCTTGTACTTAATCTCAAAAAGTTTGCTTTGCATCAGAGTACGCCATGTCTGAGCACCATTATACGCATGGGTGTATGCATGGTTGCTGGCGTTTAAGATAAAAAAGAAAAGTTTTTTAAGATGTTTATAATATTGTGTTATGATAGAAATGTTACCTATCAGAATTTTGTGCAGAAGGCGCGAGGTGGTGAAACTAGAGTAATTTCAGCACGATGATGAGGTATCTCGAGAGCAGATCGTTTTCAAAAAGTCGTGATAGC
>JACEGR010000889.1:0-145407 GCA_014170235.1 Listronotus bonariensis | reverse complement strand
ATGACCATCCAAATCCACTGATCTGAAAAATAATAAGGATAAATACAGCAAAAATGACAATAACCCCTACGTGGGCACTGCGCAGTACACTTGTGGGCATGCGCACTAAAAATTTACAGACTAGCGGAAAACAAACAACAGGACCGGGTTTGGAAATTTGGTAAACGAGGGTTTTTGGGGCGCTAATCACGACTTTTTTTTGAAAACGTTTCGTTCTCGAGATATTCATCATCAAAGTTGAAATTCAATTCTTAGTTTCACTCTATTCCGCCTTCTTTTTGCACAAAATTCTTGATATAACACCTAACAGGCACACAATATTATATAAACCTCTTTAAAAAAAAACTTTTTTTCTTTTACCCCTAAAACGCTACAACCATGCATACACCTATGTGTATAATGGTTTCAGACATGGCGACTTGATTTAAAGCAAACTTTTTATATTAATAAAGAAAGGCTAGAACTAACCAATAAGAAAAACAGGGTTTTTATAGTTAAATAAAATATTGTGTGCTAATTTAGTGTTACATCAGTAACTTAGTGCAAAAAAAAGGGAATTATAGTAAAAATAAGAACAGTTTGGCCATGATGACGAATATGTCAAGATCGAACCGTTTCCGAAAAAAAAAATAGATTCGTGATCAGCGCCCCAAAAAACCAAGGTATAGCAAATTTCGTCAAAATCGGAGTTGCCGCAACTTTCTAGACAATTACCTAATTTTGTTTCTTGGATATATACACATATTTAAATATTTTATTTTAAGTTTGTACTCGTCTTCCATAGAAGTCCCTAAAAATTAAACCGGTTTAGATATTGGGTACTTTTTTTTGGTCTTGTATAATTTAGTAGACGAGACTGCTTTAAAGCACTAATCTCAACTTGAATTTTGTTTTTGCTGGACCCTCTTTGACTAAACCTTAAAACTGCACAATATTTTTGCGTTATTATCTTTCTTCTTAAAACTACTTTGACACAACAAAAGTAAATCAATTGGTATTTGATTTATTTTATCATAAAACCAATTAATTTTGGTGTAACTAGTTTGAGGACTCAATTTATACACTGTTATTTCACTTTCCCTGCCGTAGCAGTTTTCGTTCAGTTAAACTTGGCGTGTTGTGCCATTTGTAAACGCCGTTGCCTCATTTGACTTGACCAAGTTATCACCTTTGCCTCTGGTCGTTTGCAAACGTTCGTGATCTTAGAAAATTTTATGCTGAAAATTTTTGGGGTTAGGGACAAACTGACCTCATATTTGCAATCAAAACCACAAGAAAAACCTTCCAATTTCTGCAAAACAACACTATACAATAACTCATTGTTTAGTTTTGGTTTATCAAAACTAAAATAAACAAAAGTTAAAAACACCACTGAAAAACACGAAGACTCGCTAAGCACAAATGTCCTTTCATTTGTGCTTAGCGAGAATACTAAATGACTAATAACGGTCGACCGTAGATGAGAGGTTGGTTTTTGGGCGGCTGACGGCGTCAATTTTACCTGGCGTTTACAATCGGAAAATCCCAAATTATCATGAGTGTGGCCCTGTTGCTATGTAGGTAAACATTTTCAGTGTTCCAACCACTATATTTATTAAAATACTGCAAATTTTGTCAATGTTGCCAACACTATATTGGATTTTAATTGAAAAACACTAACTTTTATGAGAACTGCGCATGTGCAAAGGTGTACAGCAACTCTCCCAGTGTGGGGTCAAAAATTCGTGCGCAGGTCTATTGAAAATATATGGGGAACATTTTCTATTAGCTATCCGCTTTATTTTTCAGATCATTGTCCAAATCAGGTATTTAGGTAATTTTTAAAGTACCGCCATTTTGTAATAGGTGAAGATATTGACTTCATATTCTAGGGTCATAAAGTACTCGTCAGGAACTTTAAAATGATGCATCACTCGACCCGCCTTCTCATTTAAGAATTTTGGGGTGGTGGCCCTGGTGGTTAAGAGGTTAAAGGGGCGCCGTCCAATTTTTTGTAAAAACGTTCCCCCTCAATAAATATCTTGCGTGTTTCGGTGATTTTCTCAAATCTGTCTCGTTTCGAACATAACTTGAGTGGAAAGTTTTAAATGAACACCCTGTTTAGACTGTCCACAGATGGGATTTACAAGAGGACAAATTGATAAACAGATTCATTTTTTTAAGAAAAGTTATTCTTCATAAAAAAAAATCTCGTAAAAACAATATGATACAAAAGGAAAAATGTTTATTTTGTAAACAGAGTAGGTACTCAAAATTTTTTAATTTTTCTGTAATTGTAGGAGTAAACCATCTCTATTTTATTTTTAAGCAAAATGCCATTTATAAAATTTATTTAGAATAGCATTTTGAATGACTTTATCTATTTTACAGGGGTATCAAAAAGTTTTACGAAACTGATTCTGTTGTTATTAAATTTTTTTATATAAACAATAGACTAAAAAACTGTCATAATTTGCTTTTTAAACACTTTTTCAGCTGTAAACGTATGTAATCAAGACATTTTTTAAATAATTTTTATTATTATTACAAATTTATTTTAAAAGATATTTTAAATGACTTGCTTAACAATGTAAGATAAAGGTAGTTTTGTTTTTTAAATTAATGCGGCCCCGTATACTAACAAAATAAACATTTACTCTTCATAAATCATATTTTCTTTTTAAAGCAAACATATTTATCAGGAGTAACTTTTTGGTAAAAAATGTTTTTTTTAATCCATTTTCTTTTGTAAGCCCCATCCATAAACAGTCTGTATAACAAAATTGTAATTCTCATTTGATCCCATTTTTCCAATGACAATTTAGCCACTTAAGCTAGTAGACATCTAAAATTGGGCCTTTATCGAATTAATTTTTCATTGACATCCATCTTTAATCCCCCGACCTCAAAAATACAGAAAATATTCTAGAAAATTAATTTACTGTTCAAGACATTTTTCTTACTTCATTATTAATCTTTTGTTTGGGCTAAAAAATAATAAAGCAAGAACTACATGTAAAATACGCTGCATAATCAATAATAAAACTTTTTCTTTTTTTTCAGATGCTCCCAACACATAATTTCGCAGACAACTCTCCACTGAATCCATTTAATCCTTCCAACTTGTTGAATGCATTCGCTATCAGTGAAAACCAGTGAATAAATATACGACCAACTAACGGTAAAAACTTGTTTAAAGAAAGTAATTCTGCATTCGATCAAGTTAATAACACTCTGTGGTAATAGACAAAATCAAAGACATACATTGGTGAAAGTCGCGGATAGTGAGAATAGTGAGTTGCATCGGGTCAGAAGCTGCAAAGAGATCAATAAATGTGCGGAAAAAGTGCGTGAATTTTAATAATACCATAATACTGAGTGAGATTCTTCAATAAGATTTGTAAAGTTTCCTTAACTTATTATTTTTTAGAAGTATGGATTAACAAAAGGCCCTTTAAAAAATAATGATATAAACCTCTTTTAGTGTTATGGATTACATAGAAATGTTTACATTGGACGCCAACGAATTTTTAAAGACAGAAGTGTCTCTGTAAAAACCAAACTTCTACACAATCCTTTTGTAAAGACTGTTTCAATAATTTTAAAGAGACAGTTAATGATTCTATTTTAAATATTAGTGAGAAAGAACTTAATGAAATACCTTTAAATGAAAAAGTACCTGGGGATATTCAAAACACTCAACCAATTTCTTCTGTTGAAGATAAGAATAACACTATAAGTATCGAAGAAAATATTTTGTGTGAACCAAAAGACAAAGGATTTCTAAATGAAAATGAAATTTATGGTGAAGTACCAATTACCCAAAACAATGACGGTAAACAAAATAACAGTTTCCAGATATCTGATTCAGCCGAAAACAATAACGAAATAATTTTTAAAAATAGTTTAAACATGCTTAATTCTTGTAAAAGTGAATTTAAAAATAAAATAGAAAATGGCGGCAAACTTTTGGTAGATACAAAAAATACTAAAAATTGTATGCATGATAATTACAGCAATAATAATCCAGAACTTTCAATCCCAAATATTGTGGAGGCAGTCGATTCATGTTTAATAAAAAATGTATCTAAAGATTCCAGCTCATCCCATTGCCATATCACAGAAGAACATAACCTATCTAAAACAATAGATAGCAAACAGGAAAGTAAAGAACCTCGCAATAAATCTTCGGTATCAAACCAGTCTAACAATTTAAATATAGGCAGTCTGTCTGAATTGACAAATTACGCTAATTTATTAAATGTGTCCGGTTTAACGACGATTAAAACAAATTTATCCAAAAGCCTTGACCTTAATAATGCAAGTCATCCCGCTTCAATGCTCCAGGACCTTCTTAATCCTCCGAGCACGGGCCCCAACTCTTCGGAAACGGTCCCCAGCAGGCATCAGCAGGAATCGGCCCACGGAGAGTCGTGCGCGTCTCATACATCGATCGAAGCCAATGGACGAAGGCGCGAGCAGGCGCCGATGTGCAGTCGCGAATTCGCCGCCGACGTCGGTGCTAACGACGCTCCTGAGCGCCGTATTTCGCAGGATACAACTACTGATAACATCCTTTTAACTAAAACTCCGTCTGATTTTCAAAATTCCTGCATAAAATCCACTCAGAACGCGTGTGAGAATAATAAAAATAAAATTATCTGCGCTGACGATAACGTCGACCCACGTGTCGCGAAAGAACAGCGTCAACATCTAAGCTGGGGGTTCAGAAACGGAAGGCTTGTGTTTGCTGAGAGTAAAAGTGACCTTGGCAATCCAAGGCTTGAGCAGGAACAAGTGGTTGACTCCTCAGAAGGTTTTTAAATGCTACCCAGGAAAAATGTTTAAGTGAAAATCATGAAATCATCCATGCATGCACATTACCTCACACTGCCAAAGAAACAGCTGATGGTTATTTAAAGCTTACTGAGACAACTAGTTATAGTAAAAATAAGTTGGGTTTAGAGGCTGAAAAACGCAATTTATGCGTTAAAGGTCAGGAACCTTTAGAAAGTGAGTGAACATCAATATAATAAAAACATTAAAAAAACAAGCAAAGAACTCGAAAGTAAAAATGAGATAAATTTACATAAAGCTAATAAAAATGATCATCAAAAGTTAAAAATCGAACAGGTGGCCAGTGGTGCAGACATTATCAAGTACTCAACAGATGGCAGGGAAACGAAAAGTTTAAACAAAGAACCTGATCAAGATATCTTGTACAGTAAAGACATTAATAAACGGCTTGAGGACAGTAATTCTAGATTAAAATACCTGGAGGATAAACTAAAAAAAGCTGGAATTATCGATCAAAATTTGGAATTACCTGAAGTTAGCACTAAAGTAAGTAATCTATCAGTAAAAGAATACAGATTTGGCCAAAATACTTGTGAATGTGGTAAACAGTATAAAGCTCAGGATTTAACAGAAGATAAAGAGGTAAATACTGATAATAGGGCAATAGTAAGTTGTCGTTGTGTTAATAATAAAAAAGCCGAACATAAAAACAATAAATCTCAATGTAAAGGATCTTGTGAAACTAAAAACCCTGTTAATGATTTAGAAAACTTAAATTCTGTATTAAGCAGGTTGTCCCAGAATCATCAATATACACTTGAAAACAGTCAGGATAAAGATAATAAAGATTTTAATGAGCTAACATCAAATTACATTGAATATAGTGACTTTCAAAAAGAAGACAGTGAAATAAAAAATACTGGTTTAGATTCGAATCAAAATATAGTTAAAAAGAAAGATTATGTAGAAGGTGAAGATCTTATACCGGAAGATTCCCATGAGATTTGCCAGTTTGATGTAAATAATTTTTCTGGGTTCTCAGCATTTAATGCAAATGAGATATCGGGATGTTATGACGAATTTATTGAAGATTCTTCTTCTTCCGACGAGTCTTGCGAATGCGATGATGATGATGATCACTTTATTGTTATAAGGTAAATATGATTGTTTTAATCTGTTGGTGGTTATTAATTATTGTTTTTAAACAGGGTGTTTTACACACTTAAATTTTAAGCGAAACGTACTGGTAAGAACCTCAAGTTGCTATCTTGCGTCGTTTACTCCGTACAGGTTTTTCTTTAAATAATTTTTTGCCTTTTGTTTTAATCTTTTATTACTATTTTGTTTATAGAGATTTTAAATTCTAAAAAAAATTACAGGAGCCTTTTATGCAAATTGCAGATATTCTTTTTGTTTTTTTTCAAGATGACGCACTTTTGATTTATTTATTTATTTTAAATTTGTGGGATTGTAATATTTAAAGTTTAAAAATGGTCACTAGTTTTTCAAAAATGGACATACAACACTTTGCATTTTTTCAATCCGTTTCTGAGATTCATTGCGTATTATGTTATCTATTATTGTTATTGGGTAAAAAGTAAGCCATGAATGAAGTAAACGTATTTTACTTTAAACAATATTAGTTTAACTCTGGTATTTTAATATTTATCTTGCAGCTAGGTAGGATGGTTTATCAAAAAAACTGTCAAAATGCAAGCACCTGAATCAATCTTAAATGAATGGGCATACAATTTTTGCTATAAATGTTACTCAAATTCTTATACAGGGTGTTTCTAACTACAGTACAAGACTTTAAAGGGGATCCCTTATGTCATTTTATTAAAAATTGTTCTTATAAACCTATGTCCGAATTTGCTTGGTTTCTGAGATACAGGGCGTTAAATTTTTTTAAAAAGTCGATATTTTATAAATATATTTAAGCCGATTTGGTTTAAATTTAAGCCCTAAATACAGGGTGGCCGCCAAAGTATTTGAGAAACTTATATTTTTAAAAAATTAAGATGAAGCCTTCTATGCACCAAAAGACATTTTTAGTATAGAAGAAAAAAACTAATATCATTTTTTTCTTAAAAAATATTTACCTTAAACCCCTTATGAACGACACTGGTAAAATAAATTTTTTTCTTGTATGCCAAAAAACTTCTCTTGGTGCATAAGAGGCGTCCCTCAAATTCTTTAAAAATATTTAAATTGGTATAAAAGTTATTATAAAAAAAAGTTTTTTAAAATAATTTTTAACAAACTGTGGTTTAAAAACTAAGACGTTTAGGACATAAGTTATGAAGTATATTTTATTATTTTCATTGTTGAATTTATATACAAAGTTTATCGGATACCTCGGCGGCCACCCTGTATCTTAAAATTATTTGGTACCCATATAACATTTTTTGCCGGCGTTGTACATTTTATTTACTGGCATTGCCAATACTCTTTAATTGCAAGGCCTTGGCAAAAAGGTATCATAAAGACGCGAAAGTGGGCAATTGGCCGTTATTAGGCCACGTGTTGCAGATAATGTGATCATCCGTCAATAATAAGTTATGATAAAAAAATGCGTTTAGGATGATGGCATCCATCATTAATAAGTTATGCCAAAAAATGCGTTTAGGATGATGGCATCCATCATTAATAAGTTATTGGCAAAAAATGCATTTAGGGTAATGGCATTTATCATTGAATAAGTATTGCAAGTTTTATAAGTTGAATGTCCCAATAGTTAAATAAAATATTTAGAATTTTGTAATCGAAGAAAATGAGAAAAAAGGCAGGAAAACTTTATCAATAAAAAAATTACAAAATATAAATTTTTATATCGTAAGAATAAACCAAAAAGAAAAAATAAAAAGTATGTAATAAAATAAAAAAAGAAGATAGTAAAAAAAAAGAAAACACTTTAAAATAGTAAGTATTTAAGGGACACTTACACTCAATTTTCAGATCCAAAACATAGAGAGAAATATTTTAAAGGAGTTAAATGTCAAAAAAAAAACTATTTAATATATATAATTTTTTTTATTAACACGTCCTTAAAACTTTTAATAAGGCAACTTCTTGATTTCATATAATTTTTTAGATAACTACAAATTTAAAAGGTTTTAAACAAAATGTTTACAGCTCCTAACAGTCTACTTGAATAACCCGCCTTCTTGACTAGCCATCACCAATTAATTACACAACACACGCTAATTAGGTAATGAATACACTTAATTATGTCTACTAAAAACTATTTTCTTTAATAAAGAAACTAAAAATCTAGAAAATCACGAAGAAAACAATTGCACAAAGCGGCCAAACAAAAGCAAGGTTGCCCCATTTGTCAAATTGTCAAATCTTGTATTTCGGCTAAGCGGGAAATTTGAATTTATCACCTTCGGTCGAAATCGTCGAAATTAACCTACCTAATTTTACCATCATTTTATTTTTATTCTATCAAAAATAGATAATAAACATTTGGTTTGACTTAATTTTTATTTGCATGATTTGTATCAATAAAAGGAAAAGGGCCATTTTCTTTAAATTATGTTAAAAAACATAAAATAATGTTGTTTAGCCGCCATTATAAATAAAACAGATCAAAAAATTGCTCGAATGTTAGTTAAAAAATGTTAATAATATGGTTTGAAAAGTGTGAATATGCGTTGAAGGTTTGCCTTCAAAAATCCAATATTTATTTGCCTGCAACAAAAAGGCATGCTTTATTTAATCAGGATTGGTATGCCGCCATTTTTGTATGCTTGCCGGCAATTTGCCTGCATGTAAAATTTATTGGCAATTGAGTGTTTATTTAGGGTTAACTTTTTAATGCGTCTTAAATGTTGGCATAATATTGCCACCAATTGCCAATGCTTTACCATCAATGCCAATATGAAAAATGTATATTGCCGGCAAATAGTGTTTGCTGGGTACAATAGCATCTCAGTGGGCACCACAGCCAAAATTGTTAAGAAAAAAATACTGACTTTTTGTCTAATTTTCTGATTTTTTTCGAATAAACAACTTAAAATACAACTTTTTAGGATCCTTTATTTTTTGGGTATCTAGCTTCGTTTTCGAGAAAAAACTGAAGACTCCAACTCAGGCTAAAAAGTATCCATGTGCAAAACAACTTTAAAGAAATTATTTTTTTAAATATAAAAATCAGTTGATACTTCCATAGCATTGTCCTAACAGATAAAATATCTTTTTTGTGCTGAAATTCAAAAACATATTTAGTCGTTAGGTCGACATAACGAAACACCCAATATCTTCGTGCTAAATTTTGATTTTTTTACAGAAGAATGCGAGGTGACGGCTCCAATATGGTAAACGAACCCGAACGAACCAAGCACAATCCCGACAGGGCCAACTTAAAATCCCTCCTGAAAAAACCGGGCCGAACCAAAGACAAAAAATCGAACCGCGTGGTGTTCAACGAGAACAAAAATGAATTTTTCGACGCCGATTACATTATACTCATCCGCGAAGAGTGCGACTATGACGAAGACGATGACGATGGCGTGTGTACATGCAACCAGCACGAAATGGTTCGACTTACGTGTTGCGAACCGAACTGCAACTGTCAAGGATACGAGGGTTTCGAACAGACTCCTCAAAGTCCAAAGTTCGCGCCGCCAATTGAGTTCGTGGACGCGGTTACCCTGAGCCCTCCGGAAGGGTACAAAGACATGGAATTGATGGCTGCGTCCAGGGGTCAACAACGTGGAGCGGTGTGCAGGGAATGCAGTGCTACACATGAGGAAGAGGTTGAGGAAGAAGGTAAGCAATAGGATATTTTTGTTAATGCTTATTTTATCCCTCCTTGATGCCACTGCCGAAGCGTTATCCCTCTTGGGTGATACTTGGTTTAAATACTTACATAGAAATTAAAAAAATATCTCTTAGTCTTTAAAGGACAAGGAGATCCCCTCTACCCCAATGCGACGAGTTTCTAATGGACGCACTCTGATGATTTTATTTTAAGGCATTTTATGTTGTTAATAACGTTAAAATTAACAATAAAAATATTAAAACTAGTGTTGTAGCGTTTTGTAGAGCTAGGCGTCCATTAGGTAGAAGCATCGCAATGCATTTTATCCGCATAGCTTGTAAACAAGTCAGAGTGCGTCCATTAGAAACGCCATACAGCCTCCTGCCAAAAATGAAAAAGGTCGCTCCACAAACAACCAAGATATTGTTTGTACCATTTTAATTGGGACACTCTGTATAATAGGTGGAAGCGATAAACAACTACCTGATTATCTTACATGGAGTTTGTTATTGCATAACAATGCTAGTGTATGCATTAGTTATATACCTGATTAACTTAAGTCACGCAACAATTATTTTCTGTCTGTTCAAGCAAATACTCATATTAATAAAAATAATATTAAGATTAAGAGGAAATTTAAAAACAAATAGTTTGACTTATTATAAAAGAATAGCTTAAAACTATAAAAGAAGGATTTGAAAAAAAACTTATTGGTAAAAATATTTTACATATTTTATTGTGTGTATGTATTAAATTTACCTACCATAGGATTTTTAAACTTTAAAACAGTGTTATTATTTACAGGGTGTTAATTAGGTATCTGTTTTAAATTTAACAGATGATTTTTTGAGGCATTTTAAGATAAAAAGTGTATATAAACATTAGTCCGAAAATTATTTGTGCTCAAAAATAGGTGTTTTTAAAAACCATTACAATTTTAAAAACAATGATTTTTTCTCCGATCGGACCAAAATCTTTGTATTTTCAATACGTTTTCTTACCTCCAAAGTGCATTATTCCTGTAGATAGAAGGTGTTGGTAGGCAATGTACTTTTCCGGCCATAACCGGGAATATTTCTCCGGACGCTTATCTTTCCTATGCTGTCAATATACAATGATGACGTTTGTCAAAAATATCAGAGTTACGTATTATATCAAGATCAAATAATTATAACATTTACACCGGGTGTTTCACACCTTATTCGACAAACTTTAAGGAATAATTTTTCAATAAAAATAAGAAAAAACTTTATATGAACATAATGTCCTAATTGTCTTAGTTTTGAACTACAAGGTGTAAAAAATTACAAAAAAAACGTTTTTATAATAAGTTTTGTACCGATTCGACACGCCGCCTATGCACCAGAAGACATTGTTTTTGGCCTACAAGAAATATATATACATATATATATATATATATATATATATATATATATATATATATATATATATATATATATATATATATATATATTAATCATATTTTTAATAAAAAATACGCTACTGCATTTTTTTAAATTAAAATATTTTTAAAATTCCCGTAACAAATTTGATCATTTGACTTTTTTTTATTTGATGTACGGTTTTCGCGTAAATAAATAGAAACCATTTCTTGACATGGTCAAATCCCAATCTTAATGGAGAATAGAGAATTATTGCACAGTGAAATAAGGCCAGGCACTAATAATACCGGCCTTATTTTGACATCTGAGCTTGCGCAGATGCAAAGTAGGATAAGGACTCCCTTAATAAGTATAGTGCCTGGCTTTATTTATGTCGGTTTTAGGTCGTGCCTTATTTTAGTTTTATTTTACCTTCGGAACTGTTCGTGTAAACCGAAAGGCTGCCGAGCACAAAATCGAAAAGTTTTAGAAGTAAAAATACTTAAAACCTTGCTTTTTCAAATGTATTTCTTTAATTGTGTAAAACAAAATCCTACAACACAAAAAAATAAAGAAAAATAACTAAAATTGTTCCCCCTTTTTTAGGTTAATGGTACTGTCAACATGATTTGCAATAACTCTAAATTTTGGGTACAAGCATAAATGGGAATTTTAAAAACATATTTTTATTTAGGAAAAATGCAGTTACGTACGACCATCTTAAAAATATTCACCTTAAACCTCTTAAGCCGCGTCCACACTAGTAAAAATTTACGTTGTGTGCGCCATGCGGCACAAATTTGTATGTGCGTTTAAAATTTTTGCAAGTGTGGACGAGTTCGCCGCATAGAAACACACGCAAAAATTTTCGCGACATTCAACGCACGCGATCCGTCGGTTGTCGGTTTTTTTCAACATCAAAGAGATTTGCGCCGCAATATTGTTTTAGTGTGGACGTATTTACGTTAACGCAGTGATTTTGACGAATGTTGTTATTGTGACTTGCTGTTTAGAAATTATAGAAGTTAACTGATATCCGTCTTTCTAATTTGTTCTAAACCAACCATTATGTGACTATGTCTGATGCAATGTTAATGATGAAAAGAAAATGCGCTACTTTTATCGTCGTGCAACATCTAATCAAGAAAAAAATGGAAGAAAAAAATAGAAAAAAAAGACGATATTGGATTAAACATTTGTATCAAAATAAAAAACATCTTATCTCTTGGATCCCATAAAAGTCTTTGTTTTTGATATTCTTGTATCAGAAGAAGAACATCCTCTTTATTTAAATTCATCTTTTACAGAATATAAAATATTTTGCGAAAAAATATAAACAAATCCAGAATAACAAAATAGAATGCAACGCACAAGATCACACACGTTTTGAGCACGAACGCACGACACACAACGTAAAATTGAACGTGGGTAGAACGTGAAATTTGCGCCGCAAATATTTGCGCCGAATTCTACATTCGACATACAACACATTTATTTACTAATGTGGACGCGGCTTTATGGACGACACTAATAACTAACTGTATTTAAATTAGTATTTGTTCTTCTTATAATAAGAAATTCGAGAAGAAATTATAGAAACTAATTTTTAAAAGAAAATTATCATACATACTTTTTGTATGGTCTCGAGATGCAACTAAGTGGATTTTTTTGTTCTTAAAACTATTATTAAATCTAAAGAAAATATAAAAATTCCATAAAAATCAATGGCGTACATATCAAAATTTATGCAAAAGAATTTTTAAACATACATGCAAGCTGCCACCATTAAATTTTTATTATACAAAGGAATCTTTCAAATATTGGAAATTTAATTTTTTATCATTTGCCTTAAAATACCTCGCAGGTGCTGATCGTAAAAACTAAATTATAATTTAAAATTAAATTTCTAAATCGGTAATAAAATCAATAATTTAAACTAGAAAATTTGGAGGTACTATGTTAAAATAACCCAGATCAAGTTTATTTATGGTTTCTTAAAATAATTTTGATATTTATAATGTATAATATTTGGCCGGTATGCCTTATATAAACACATTTGGATGTACGCTGGGTGGTTTAAATAGGTTTTGTGGATGGATAAAAAACCAGGTTTTATGATGTAAAATTAATTTTGTATCTAATATAATCTTCCAAAATTTCAATATACCTTGTTTAGTGTCCCCGAATTTATAGATTTAATTCTTACAATTAGAATCACGAAGACTATGAAAAAAAGGTAATAGTTCGAATATTCGAAATATTCTTTTTCAGGGCGTTTCTATAGGTCGATTATGACACAAATCTGTGTGCGCGTTTTCCAAAATCCATTTCTATAATTTATTATTAATAAAAACATATTTACGGGACGGTGGAATGAACAGGGGTGCTGGGTGGGGACAAAATAGTATAAATCCAACGTCAAACACAAGAAAAAATTAATACACTGCACTCGGGGCACATGAAAAATGTAAATTAATTTTGAAAAGAATTAAATTTTTCGAAAAACTATCCCACACATATATGAGATATCTCGTCCGCCATTAATTAAAGAAGAAAAATTCATTTTGGTCAGCTGATAACATGAAGTTCGTCATTATAAAAATGACATTCTTGATAGAAGCAGCGTTGCCAAACTTCTTATGAAGAATTAACACCAAGCCTATTTCGGGGATTATCCACCATTTCCATGAGAAACAATGGTATTTTTTGTAGAAATGCCTCCTTCTTTATTTTTAGGTATTTTCCTTTTTTCTCTACAAATTATAATAGGAAGAAGAAATAACCTAATTTTTCATATGAATTTTGTCCTGTATCTTCGTTTTTTTAAGCTATTGACACTTTCTCACTTTTTTGGCAACACTGCAAGACATTTACAGTTTTATTGCAAACTCTTCCTTTTTATGCAGTGACAGTCGTGGAGGGATTGTTGTACTATTATTTATTTTTAATTTTTTTAAACATTTTTTGGACATTTTTGTAAACAGAAAGTGCGGTGTGTACTGTGAAATACTGTTTTTGGGCGTTTAATGTAGGATTTCTACTGTTTCGTCCCCACCCAGCACCCCTGTTCACTTCACCGTTCCGTAATATGTTTTTATTAATAATAAATTATAGAAATGGATTTTGTAAAACGCGCACACAGATTTGTGTCATAATCGACCTATAGAAACGCCCTGAAAAATAATTTTTCAAAATCTCTTATAATAGCGAAAACCGCCATATCGAACTATTACCAAAAAAATTAAAACAAGATACTTATTTAAAAAAAGACAAAGACAGAGAAGTGTATTTTTACTTGCCTAATTAAAAAAAAAACAAAAAAAAAAACAAAAAAGCCAGTAACGTACATTTTTTTGTGTTCGAAGTATACGTTCAGGTGCTTGAGACGCAACTGAACTTAATAAATTTAATGAAGTTAGAGCTAAATTAGCCCTTTATTACTATAAGTTAAATCGTTAAATTACAATAAACACGGTTAGATACTTATCCTGTACTTATGAGCGGCCAAGTTTTACAGAGTAAAGACACCTTCAATCTTGTGGGCGTCACATTTGAAAGTAACCTTAACTGGCATAAACACATTATATCTATAGCCACGGCAGCTTCAAAAAAGCTTGGATTTCTCTTTCGAGCCAGAAAGTTTTTTCCGCTTCTAATTTATACACTTTATATGTGTCCCAAATCCGACCTCCCTTGGAATATTGTTCTCATATCTGGGGCATGGCGTCCCCCACAACCCTAAGCATTCTTGATTCTATTCAAAGGAGAGCTATTCGTCTCATTAATGATCCTTTGCTTGCGGAAAGGCTCCCCTCTCTTGCCCATCGTCGGGCTGTGGGGGATTTATCGCTTTTTTATAGGTACTTCCATGGCTTCTGCTCTGAAGAATTGTCCAGTATAGTTCCTCCACTCACGGTTCTCAACAGAAAAACTCGTGGTTCCGCGCGTATGCATCCTTATACGGTCCAACTGGACAGGCCCCTGAACTTCTCACTTTGTTCGTTCTTTTATCCCTAGAGTTTCTAGATTGTGGAACTTGCTACCTGCGGAGGTCTTTCCTTCCCCCAAATCTTCAAGTATTTAAGTCCCGTGTCAACAAACTTCTTCTTACCTCGCTTAAGACACCCACGGTACGTTAGTATTTAGGCTTTTAGCCTTCATGGTTTGTCCAAAGATAAAAAAGATATTAATAAAATTGAATTTCAACCCCCTTTATCATGCAAACGAAAAATTGTCGGACCCATGTTTATTAATAATAGTATACTCCTATTGTGTAAAATTTACCAAAAGCGATACACATACCACCCAAAGTAGGTGGTATGTGAAGCGATATATTTCCAGCAACCACCAAGCGTCCGGAAATATGCTTTTCCTACGACTTGCACATACTATTTTTTTTATAAATTTAATATAAACATAATATTTATTTAATTTCGGTATAATATGTTACTGTGGTATCACATTGGTCATATTGACGAGGTAAACATCCGGAAAAAAATATTCCCGGCCTTGGTCCAAAAAGTACATTGCCTTGGAACATCTTCTACCTACCAAAATAAAGTATTTTGGAGGTAAGAAACGTATTGGAAATATTTAGATTTTTGTCCAATCGGAGAATTTTTTTAGCTAAAAAATCATGCAAGGAATCGTTTTTAACGTTTGGTAGAGTTCTTTTTCATTTTTCTGTAAATTTATTCAAGGAAATAAAAGGCGTGATAGGAATTTCGTTGTCACCCGGTATACCCATAAAAATTTTAAACAATGTAAAGGGTTTACCAATAAGACCGTTAGAACTTTAAAACGTTACTGTAGCAACATTGCTTAGAATTATGTCATCAAACTGTCATAGTTGTGCTCAGTAGTGTCTGGCAAGTTATTAGGGAGAGATAAACGATTTAACAACGAGTAGAAATAGATAAAATTTATCGTCTTGTGGCAAGAAAAGTTTCAGAGGCAAGATATTTCGAGTAATGGAAATGTGAACTAGCCGCCTAGGTCATGCGATCTCTTACCTTTGGACTCTATTCTGTGCGGCTACCCTACGAATACGCCACGAACGATTTGTGACCTCAAACAGAACATCACACGCACCATAACAAATTTTTCGGTGATTTGATTAAAAAAGTAACACAGCCACACAAAAAAGTTGCTGCTTTGAAAGACAGGCGATGGCTAATGTTTTTGGGGTCGCTGAATACGAATCTGGGGTCAGTGTAACCCCAAATTATTAAAATTTATTGAAAATAGGCAAAAATCGTGGTATCTTTATGTTTTTTGGAGTCACTGAATCCAAATTCATGTTCAAATTGACCTCATAATGTTGAGATCAAGGTCATATTAAGGTCAAATCGTCAAAATTTACCGAAAATAGACCGCACTCGTAATATCTTGAGGTTTTTTGTATTGCTGACCTTAAAACGACCTTGATCATGACCTGATGAAGTCAAACTGACCCTAAATTTGGATTTAGCGACTCCAAAAACATACAAATACTACTATTTTCAATAAATTTTGAGGATTTGACCTTGAAATGACCTTGATTATGACCTGATGGGGTAAAACCAACCTAGATTCGGATTCAGCGATTCCAAAAACCTAAAGATACCATGGTTTAATCTTTCGGACCTTTAACTTTTTTGTAGGGCTGTGATTAACCTTCGAATGACTTTGATCATGACCTAATGGGGTCAAACCGACCTCATATTTAAATTCAGTGACCCAAAAAGCGTAAAGATTTAGTTAAACCCATATTTATTTTATTCTGAAAGCGATGCCGCTAAGTACACAAAAAATGATAAAGCAAATAAACCCTTTGTGAACAATGATTTATTACAGCAAAAATATTCAACCCGACGACTACGCCACGCTTTACAGGTTTTATAGTACGCCAGAGACGAAATAAGAGAATGTTTTGGTACGTGGTACGTGTTTTCGCAATATTTTTATTTATTTATCTAAAAAATATGTAATCAGGCTTTGTCAGAGGGTATGGGCTTTCTAAAAGGTTTGTTAACTTTATCATTTTTTGTGTACTTGGCGGCATTGCTTTCAGAATGAAATAAAATGAAATAAATATGGTCTGAACTTTACCTTGGTCTGTCTTTCGGAGCAGCAACTTTTTTGTGTAGCTGTGATAATTAGAAATTGGAACACAGAACAAAGTAGAAGAAGACATTTAAACAATAGAAAATTAGCAATCGTTCAATAGTGCTAACAGTATTAAGGAAAAAACCTTATTTTACTACTGCTAAACCTTAACGCACCTATGTGAAGAAGTGTTATTGGTCAACATGACATGCTTATATTATTTTTAACCTAAAACTGGAATATTATTTGTTCTTATTTATAGTCTATTTTATTTATTTGTTTTGTACAGTTAAAAATGGAGAAGGTTTTACTTTTTTAGTATATTTTAAAGACAAAATTTGAAAATAAACAAAAATTACTTTAACCCTTAACCTCATTTTGTTTTCAAATGTCAAAATAAAGAAGGGCAACGACTGACTATATTTTGACACAAATAAAGTCTAGCAGTAACTTTAATAAAGTTTCCCTTATTTAAAACCACTACTGAGCATGCGTAATGTCAAAATACTGCTGAATTTATTACTGCTAGACCTTATATGAATTCCAATAATTCCCTAATATTATTTTTATAACTTGATGCCAATTTATTTTTCCAATAAAATAATAATTACTTACTTGTAGTTATTACTTTGTGTCATTTTAAAGTTCTGACCACAAACAGAGAGAGTCAGATTGCCGTGTTAAATCTGCGACACTGCTGAGACAGTTAAAAACTGTCAAAATACGCACCCTAGTATCTACATGACCTTGAAGGCATACGGTATATTTTAGTTTGTGGCGTTATCTGTTAACTATCAAGCTAACTAAAAGTGCATATTTTGCGCCATACCCAAAAGCTGATTTAAAATTTATCTTGTAAAGCTTTGACAGTAGATTTTTGTTTAGCAATAAAATGTCAAAAACATTAACGGTTTACGCATCATATTTTTCATTTTATTATTAAAAAGAAAACCTAGTGCTAATATCAAAGCTTCACATATATAAGGAATTGAAGAGGAAATTAAACAAAATATTAATTTTTAATACTTCTAGAGTTACAACAAAAGTTTTATTATAGTTTGAAAATATTTTTACAAAAAGTTCTAAACTTTGTAAATTCCAAGGTACATATTTATTACACTAAAAGTTTTGTAAATAATGCAAATAGGAAAAAAACAACCTGTAAACACAATAGTAAGATTAAGTGGGGCTATTATACAGTTTTTGTAATTAAAATTTTGGTATATCTAAATAAAAGTTTAGTAGTCACAGACAGGTGGTCTTCACGTATAGGAAAGCAGGCACAGCCAGATATATTCATCACAAATTGGGTAGATGTAGGTGCACTCCGCACAAATCAGGTGTGTGTCTTAATTTAGGTACTCGGAATACTACCCTGAAACAAAAAACAATATTATTTAGAGATTAACTGCCTGTCACAGTAATGATTAAGCAATTTATGTATATATTCAGTTTAATGATGAAAATGAAAAACAGTAGAACATTTAAAAACATAAAATGGACAATTTTTTGAAGACATATGTATGTTCTATATTGGTGGGGCGGATTCATTTACACAGGCAAAATGCTAAAAATGTGACTGCTTTGGTCCGGGTCCTGGGGTCCAGCTAGCTGACCTGGTCAGCCCTATTAACCCCTATGAACTGGCCGGTTGCCTAATAGAAAATAAAGAAAAAGTCTCTAAAATACCCCAAAAATTCAATCGACGTCGACAAGTCTGCCACTATTATCAAAATAAAATTTAAAGAAAAATAAAAACTGAATATTTACTAATTTTTAAGTTTAAAATCTTTAAAAGTCAAAGTTAAGGATACCGGAGAAGTCCCATTTTGAAATTTAGGCATCTACCCAATAAAGTACCATCAAATGGACAATTTGGCTTTGTAATAATTTTTGGCTGTCTAGATTTAAAATACTGTTAAGGAAAGCAATTTTATAGATTTTGGAAGGGTGTTTAAGTGCAGTGTGCTTTTGAGCATCTGTATTATTAAAAATGGTGCCATGGTACCTACAGTATAGGTATATCAAGGGTTTGGCTTAAGAAAATCTAATAAAATGGTTAAAAAACAAAAAAATTTACAGTTTATGGATAGAGTTAACCTCGCAGTTTAGCAACTAGAATTTTTTCATGTTTTTACTAAATCCTTTGAAAATTGAAAAAAAACAATCATTTTAATGTAAGGGAAACTATGAATATTTAAAAGCACATCTAAGTTTACTAACATTAATACATCCGTTAAATATACTAATTAAGGCGCGCTTGTGGCGGCTTCGGTTGTATCGGCAAGCGTCGATCACCGGAGTTAAGCAGTGAAATGCGCGCCCATAATTTGGATGGGTGTCCGGCGACAGCGGTGTTTCGGGCAGCGGCACACGGTTTTCTGCTCGGGGATGCGGACCGAGCAACAACCATCAAGTTATGGAATGAATGGTGTGTGAATGAGAAGGAGTAGGGGTCAAGGTACAATAAGCCTTCAGGCTGCAGTGCACCACCTAGGGGGCGGTCGTCGGACCTGGGTGGGATGACCCCGAAAGGGTGAAAAAAATATACTAATTAACATGTACTTACTTCGGTAAGGTCGTTTTCAAGGTCTCCAAAATCAAGGTAGATATAGGCCTCCCTAAATAAATTTATATTTTTGCTTTTCTTGATCTTTTTTCCACTTGATAAGGTTACTCCACACATGTTTATTTCTGCCATTTCTACTGACAAAACAGAAAAATTAACATAGCGTCGGTGTCTACTACAAACGGAACGATTAAGTACAGATACTTAGCGTTCCTTGTAGGTTTTCAGATAAAAATTACAGGTTACTATACAATACCTTCTCAACATGCATGTCGCACCTAGGCGTATAGGAACCAACATATCGTTTTGTCCCTTTAAAAATCTGGCCAGGTGCAATGACAGCTCTCATAAGAAGTTGGCTAGCCCTGGTTCTGACGCTCTTATTCGTAAACCCTATACATATCTGGATGCCTGCTCGTTCGATTAACATAAAACATAAATTGCCTCCAGACTATTAAGTGCAGATTTGAACTCCGGCGTTATTGCCAACCATAAATAACGCAAAGTATAACATAAATGTATCACGTGTTGATAGCTATCATTAGTTAACACTTTCACGTGTTACAGCCATTGTTTCGCATGGTTCGGATGCATTACATGCCCGCAGGACAAGCTCGTATTTTTGCTGCCAGCGTAAAATTATAATTTCACTGTAACGGAATTTTTGTTGGTTTTTAAAGCTTGGCACGTGAAATCATTAAAAATGTTTTGGTTTACGGACGTATAATGAGGTAGAGTTAAGATCGGTAGTAAAGAAGCCACGCGGTCATCAGTTCTGTCTTACTTTCAAATTAGGTATTTCCCTTTTTGTCGCTCGCACACTATTTAAACGACGCATTTATACTCTATTTCGTTGCAAGTGATAGCAATAAAAATGTCTCGGACGGTTAGAAGGTTTATACATTTTATATATATTTTAGTATCTTTCCGAATGTGCAACTGAGTGGTTATAAATTAATAAAGTATTGTTCAAAGTATTACAGTATTGTAAAAATGGCTTCTCCGCAGAAACGCGCATGTTTCGGACATTTAACTGTAAACGAAAAGCAGATTGTTAAAAACGTATTTGATTATATTAAAAATAATCAAAGCTCTAATTTAGGTGTCGACGATTGTGTTCAAAAATGTGCGTTGATGACTGGGGTGGGAAAAGCGACAATTTACAGAATTTTGAAACAAGAAAAAGAGGGAGGTATAATTCCACCAAAAAAGCGACCGGGCAAAACAGAACTTTATATAACAGACGACACAAAACAAACAATTCAACGAATTGTACATAGTTCTTTTACCGAAAAAAATCCCTACTTTAGATGTCATGTTTCAAGCTGCGAAAAATCATCCACACGTGCCGGAAATAAGTAGAGTAAAACTTTGGAAAATCTTAAAAGGTCTAAATTTTCAGTGGAAAAATTCCAAAGAAAGTCTTTATTAATAGAGAATGAAGAAATTGTCCATTGGAGGAGAGATAGATTATTTGAGAAAAATAAAAAAGCTCGTACTCAAGGAAAGGCAATATATTATCTAGATGAGACTTGGATAAATGAAGGACATACCGTTAAAAATATTGGCAAGATGGGAACTTAACAACTGCTCGCCAGGCTTTTAATGAAGGACTTCCTACGGGTTTAAAACCTTCATCTGGAAAGGGGCGTAGACTAATTATTACTTATATTGGACGAGAATGATTTTGTGGATGGAGGTCTTTTAATGTTTGAGTCCAAAAACAGGAGACTATCACGAAGATATGAATGCTATGTATTTGAAGACTGGTTTTCGCAGATGATCGCCTTAATACCAGAGGGTTCGATTATTGTAATGGATAATGCAAGTTACCACTCCAAAAAAGTAAATCGTGTTCCAAATTTAAGCTGGCTTAAAAAAGACATTCAATCCTGGTTGATGCAGCAAAATATTGAACATCCTACAGATAGTGTTAAACTAGAGTTGTTTCAGCTAGTAAAAAGTGAAGTCGCCACAAATAACACTATTAAGAGATGTTTGCCATTGAATATTTAGATTCAAAGAAATAAGCAAAAAGGCAAAATATGCAATTTGCAAAATGCTCTTTACCATTAATAACTAAATAAAAGGTTTTTATACTTTTATAGCATATGTTATTACCGATTTCATTTTTCTAATTTTTATTTAACAATTATTTTTAAATTTTTAGTGAGTTTTATTTATCTTTTATTATTTTTATTTTTAATATTTATTTTCCTCTTTTGGGTTTTTCAATATTAACATTTAATCGGTTACCATCCACTAAAAAAACAGTACTAGTACCTTTTTCTCTTATGTAAACTCTTCGCACAAAACGACAATGCTACCCCTAATAGATTTACGTTGGGTATAAACGGAAACACGTGGCGCCTTTTCGTTGAGCTTGCAGGATATAGCGAAAACTAAAAGACATATAACACATCTAATTGCGCAATCAGATTTGTTCTATGTCTTTTGCAGAGACAAGAATGAGACGAGCAACTAAATGTAAATAAATTATCCGAGAGAGAGATAGCTGCTGGGCCTTCCTTGTCTGTCTTCAAGGAAGCTAAACGCAGATGGCGCGTGAGTCGACTTTATCGTTTGCCCGCCAAATTCAAATTATATAGCTGTGCTATTTTTGCCCCTAATGTTAGGTACTTGTTTTTGTTTCCTATTAATATAAAATATTGGGGTTTAGTTCAATAATTACACACACCTAATTAAAAATGTCATTTATTTGGTTTTTATAATGATTTTTTCTTACAGATAACCATGTCAATATTACCTTAAATTATCTGTTGAAAAGCACAAATTTAATATATACACTGTGGTCACTAATAAAAGTCAATATTCAAAGTCCAATTAACAGTAAAAAACCACGAAACACACAATAAATCACAGAAAATGTAAACAAACTGTCCAAAAAAATCGGCCATTGAAAAATATCAAACACAAATATCGAATAACATTTCGGCGTGACTGCCTGCGGCAACGTTGTCAAGTTAAAAATATTCGATTCATGGTATATTTTCTTTCTCTTAATAAGATGCGAACCAAAAAGGACATTAAAGTTTACATGCAGATATTGTAAACAACTTGGCAACCAGGGCAAAGCGATGATTGCTCCATCTACGATAACCTGCCATGATGAATGACAAAGACATATTTATTGGAACTTGCGTTAAACCAGAAAGAGATAAATACAATGGACAAATTGTAAGGACCAGTTACTCGTCTCATTGTTGTCTCTGTCTTTTAGTTTTCGTTATACCCTGATCAACCACAAGGCCCACCCTGTACATTACGCCAAAATTAGTCCTGGTTAGTGGTAGTCCACTTACGAAGTGTCAGTGTCAGAGGAGTATAAAAAAATATGGCGAGACCGCGGACTAAAAGAAAGAGTTAAATAGTCAATCTACCTCTAAAATGCAGCAAAATATTATGAAAACCTAAGTAAAAGTTGTACAAATTATTAATATAAAATTATTAATTGCACTTTCGGTAATACTGTTTTAATTTAATATGTTTCCCAATAAATTTATAAAATGTGGACACGACTGCATAGAAAATATCCATGTCAAAGAAAAAGTGAATGGTTGCGACTTGGTTGCGACCCAGATATTAATTACATCTGTTCACTCTTAGGTAGGTTTCGCTAACGAACCATTTAGAAAAATGTCAAGATTGTAGTAAAACTGATATTTTTTGTTGAATTTACGGCAATGAAATTAAAATGCGATTAGTAGGAATGTGTTGAAATATTAGCCTTGTTCGCGGGTCTAGTAATGAACCGATTGAACCAGAACCGAACTGGTTTAGAATTATTTTAAAGCGCATGTCTAGTTATTTATTAGTTCGGAATTTTTATTTACCGCGAACGATTTTCTATACACCTGGGGATGTATTCTAACCGCCTTTTGGTTAGGATTTTTCATGGTTAAATTGAATACTACACAAAAAAATTAAATTCAAACAAAAAGGTAATGTTATACTGTCGAAAGCCACTCGAGGTCTCCCGGCCGAAGACGAGGGATTCCCTGCCTCCTCTCGTTTTTAACATAAGTATTTGTATTTAACTAAAGATAAAATTCAAACAACAAGAAATGGTAAAATCTTCTAATATTGTCTATATTTTATAATTAAATCCTTATTTATTTTATTGCATACATACATTCATACGGAATACAATTAAAAATCCTTTGTTTATATACGCTCAGAATCACAAAAATATAAAAAAATATTCAACAGGTATATTAACCCGCATAAAAGGTGGCAGAAACAAATAAACTGTAATACAACGGTTTATTTCTGTACCACAAAAACAGAAAACAGCTGACAATGTCGACAATGCTCATGAAATTCCGAACTGAACTTTTAGTTCCAACAAAAATCCCAGGACTTCTAATCAGGTTACGAACCGGTAACAAACTGATTCCATTGTAACCCGCGAACACAGAACTGTTACTAAAAATTCAGGATTTTACTAACCGCGAACGCTGCTTTTTTAACTGCGCATGCGAATAGTCCCAGAACCGGTTCAGAAGCAAACCCGCGAACAATACTATTATTAAGAATAATAATAGGAATTAAGTAAACAATTTAATGCGACAAAGTAAAAAAAGTTTTTTAGATATTTAAAACGGGATCGGTTATTATAGGGGCAACAACAAGTAAGAAAGTAAAATTTAACTTAGTAACACATTTTTTTACTGCTACAATAAACTTTAAATAGTTCAAATGCCGGTTTATACAGGAGGATTCAAAAATCGATCACGAAACTTAAGGGGGTGATTCTATTTGATAAAATAAGGGTAGAACTTCATATAATTTTTTTAAATGTCATTCGTTTTCGAGTTACAAGCCGTCAAAGTTCAATTTTTATTTTGGTTCTTTCGCCATATTGCATTTGTTTTTTAACAATCTAGTTGATATTTGGCACACAAATCGAGCTTTGCAGATTCTAACGTTCTAAGACAAAAGTACTTTTTTAAATACCGCCATAGGGCACTTTACCTAAAACTTAAAATTTATTTACATCATAATTTTTTTATTTTGACTGATATTGCAAAGCTGGGGCGCCATTTTATAGACAATCAAAAACTTAAAAAAATAAGGTACTCTTTATTAAAGTCGATAAACCTCACCGTTTAGGCACCAATAGACATTAAACTTTTCATCAATTTCAATCAAATTACCTACATACATACAGGGTGTCCAGTAACTCAACCGACAAACTTTACGGGGCGATTCTACAACAGAAAATAAGAAAATAACTTCATATAAACATATGTCCTAAACGTCTTAGTTTTTGAACTACGGTGTGTTAAATATTAAAAAAACTGTTTATGAAGTTAGCTGTAATTTATTATAATAAAAAAATTGTTTGGTAAACTAAAAAATAATAATTTAAATATTAAAATAAGTAGTCTATCAGCTAAATATTTCAATTTCAATATTGAAATTCATTAGCTGTAAAATTTCGTCGTCGTTAACATTCCCAACACAAGACGGCTTTACTGATGCACTATGGGATAAAAATCCATTATTTTGACCAAAAAGGAACTTAGAAATTTTAATTGCTCATGCTGTGTATTTAAAAGTAGATTCTCCAAACTACAAGTACACCAAATTATAAATGGATTTTACGACTTTAATAGTGTTAATAAGAAACTTGAAAAGGTATTTTAGAAATCAATGAAAATCATTCAACTAAAAATAGAATTCAATAAAAAGTGTTTTAGCTTTGTCGAAACATTTGCAATAATTTATATTATTTTTACCCATGTAAACATAAATATACAACATTTAATTTACTAAGTTTACTATTAACCTAGTATACTAAAAAAAGTAAAAGGATTCAAATATAAAAGCTATTGTTGTGTTTTCGATGCAAAGTCTCGCGAAGTCTCGCTACTTTTGTCAAACATTTTTAAACATTTTCTTTATTACTTTTTGTACTAACAATTGCCTTGCTACTTCTAAGTGTAAGGACAGATACAAGTTTTTTTATAACTTACAAGGTTTTCCATTTTAAAATTAGCATTTTTGGTCCTACACTGTATATCTTAAAAGATAAAAGCATTCTGATGAAAGATACGGATTCTACAGAATCCTAACAACATAACAGTGTTTTTATTTATTTTATACGTTAAAAAATAAAAAAGTTGGGAAGATGTAACTTTATTACGCTTCTGAGGATAATTAAAAATTATTTTTCAGATTTGGATGGTCATATTTCCGAAACTAATTGAGATAGATATATCAAATGTGGAATTTTTTAAAGTTTTTTAAAAGATCCTTTTAGTGGTGATATAATACACAAAGTGTTCCATTAAAAAAAACGTAGGGAAAAGTGGGGAGGCTTCATACAGTTTTTATGTTTTGCTTTGTGGAATGCCGTGTTTTAGGTATATCTCTTTTAATTTATGACACACTAGTAGCTTAACTATTTTATATTGTAGTAGAACCTTAATAATATTGAAAATCTACATGCGCGAGTTTCCATAAGACTTTTACAAAAAAAACAAAATGTATGAATGAACCCCATTAGTGGGGTACATTCATACAACCGAAGGGGCACATTTAACATCACTATTAATTCGTCATAATTTTTGTTTATTATTGTTTTATACCATACTTTATAAAAAAACACAAATACATTTTTTTAACATACAAAACAAATAGTAAAATTCAAAATTAAAAACAGTTTTTATCCAAATCTGCTAATGCCCATTTTAACATCGCAATAGTTTCATGATATGAACATAAGTACCGATTAGTGAACGGTAAAGACCGTTCACTAATCGGTACTCTATGTATGTTACATGTATGGTTATCTACCAAAGACATTTTTTGTTTTAGTCAGTTATATTTATTAAAAGTAACAATCTCAAAATGTAAAAAAATATTGCTTATATATTATTAATTCTATCAAATAAAAAAACTCTAGTTAACACAAAGATACCTTAACTTACAAAACCTAAAATTAATATGCCTATGTTATTAACAGATTATGACCTAAGATCTATGGTAATCATCATTATGTCTGATAAATTAACTGATTCTTGACATTTAAAGACACAAAGTTAGCGTTAAAGCACCCTGTTTTTTTCCGTAAAAATGAAACTTAAACTACTTTATATAATATTTACAACTATAATAGTCGGTGTAACAAAAAATGGTAGTTAAAAATTATTTATAAAGGGCCAGGGATACAATTATACAGTATGAATGTGCCCCATATACTTGTGTATGAATCTGCCCCATCACATGTTAATTAATAAAAAAAATTGAAATAGAAAAACCGTATTTATCTATATTAATTTTCACATTAAATTAGTGCCTCTGTATTATTATAAATAGAATTAAATAGCAATAATTTATCCAATAAATAGTAACTGGCCATAAAATATGTCCAAAGTTACGTTATGAAATTACTTACGCGAGGCAAAAACAGGTTCCGTGTTGTGCACTCGATCTTACAGCACCGAAAATTCTGAAACTTCACTAGTCTGTAAACACACATACAAACTGTGCACACCTACTTACGTTACTATTTTACTTCGTGTCTAACTTCAGATAAACTCAATGTATGCCCCTTGTATGAATCCACCCCACTTTCCCCTACTTATTGTCGTACCCTGTATATCATATGAGATAATAATCATCCGATTACTGATTAGAAAACTACTGAATTAACCAAACATGCTGATATTTTAGTTAATTTTGTAAAATAGAAAATAATGATGGTAAGGAAGGTGTAAATTTATAATTATATGCAATAAGTTTTTGTTTCTCAAAAACCATCTGTAATATAGCAATATAATTTTTCAATATTCCTCCAGTAAAGAGCACCTCATTTTAAGTTAGATTCGCAAGTTTCAGAATTTTGGCCAAAAATTTAATTTCCATCCCATAGTGTGATGTGACACTTACACACTGCAGGAGTGATATAGAGACGCAGGATTCTGACAACCGGGCTAATGTACAACATGAGATATTTGGTACATATTGGTAACCGTATGTTTCCTGCATTAGGACGTTTTAGAAATTTATGTTTGCGCCATATTACGGCTTTCTATGAAGAAATTGTAAATTATGTATTTCGTCTAGGCAGGAATTGATAATATTTCGATATGACGTTTATACACTGCGTATTCTATGCTTAAAGTATTTTGTAGTAGTGGAGCCCCTGATGCTAAATGGGGCGATTTACCCGAGCGTCATAGAGACCTATTGGGTTGCAAAGCTTAGATGATAAGAAGAAAAAAATGTTATATAATTTATACCTTTTTATCGGTGGGAGAAGTTGCTATAGATTTTTAAATATGAATTAGAATTTTAAAAGTTCATGCTCACAAAAGTATCTACAGGATCCTAGTCCAGAAAACCGACAGGCCAGCGTTGAAGCAAGAAACTACTACAATCAAACAATTTCTGAAGCCAAAGACTCCTTCGACAATCGTATTAAAAACAAAGTTCTTTCTTGCTCAAATGGCAGCAAATCTTTCTGGTCCTTTGCGAAAAATATAAGTAGGAATTTTTGTACCAGTTCTTTTCCACCACTAGCTTTGGAAGATGAAATTGTTTCTACCGCTAAAGGAAGGGCATAATTATTTGCTAAACAATTTGCTGCCAATTCAACCCTTGACCCTCCCGTAAATCATCCAATTGCAGCGGTTACCCCAGTTCCTCATAAAATGGCCGATTTTATTTTTAAGGTAAAACACATTAAGCGTATCCTTTCTTCCCTTAACACCAAGAAATCGTCTGGGCTGGATGGCATACCAGCAATCGTTTTAAAAAAATGTGCTTCAGAACTTGCACCAATTTTACCTCGACTCTTTCGAATTTCTTACGACACAGGTATCTTTCCGGAAAGCTGGAAAGCTGCACGTGTTCAACCTATTCCCAACAAAGGATCTAAATCTCTTCCATCTAACTATAGACCAATTTCAATTCTCTCAGTTCTTTGTAAAGTAATGGAAAAATTAATTAATTCACAAATTCTTAAGTACTTAGAAAAACACAAAATTTTGCATGACAGGCAGTATGGATTTCGCCACAAAGAACTACAGCAGATCTTCTTTCCTTCGTATCACACTGCTGAAATAAGTCTCTTGAGTTTCTAGGTGAGTCCCAGATCGTTGCTTTTGCTCTGAAGAATTGTCCAGTATAGTTCCTCCACTTACGGTTCCCAACAGAGGAAGTCGTGGTTTCGCGCGTATGCATCCCTATACGGTCCAACTGTATATATATTTTTCGTTATCCTTAAATTATTTTCTTTAAAATTAAAAAATAGCCACGTTTGTGAATGTCAAAATGACGTTTTTTTGTAACTTTGCAGCCGTCCGCTTTCTTTACGTCATTCTCAAATTGTCAGATAAGTAGAATATACTCTGTTTAGCATGTAATTAACTCACCCTGTCTTAATCTGACGCGCTCGACAATTTCTGATTGATAAATTATTGTTTTTTATGATCGGCCCTGTATACGAAGCTCATATTTGGTAAAAGTACTTACCCGGGTACAAGCTATCCTCCGGTATATTAATTTTCCGCACTGTAGTATATTGCGAAATCCCCTCTTGGACTCCCCTACCATTGTTGCCATATACATAGAAAATATCAGTTTCCCATTTAAATTTTAAGGCACTGAACTAGTGGTGAATCCCAAAAAAAAAGTCTTGGAGAGGTGGGAGTTATGATGACATACCATACAGTAGGTCAAAAAGTATTCGCACACTTATTAAAATATGACATTCTTTAATATATTTTTACTAAATACATGACAAGAAGAAAAACTACTGATTAATATTATTAATATTTATTAAATCTATTATTTGTAGCAGAGAAAATAAAGAATTCTTCAACAGAAAAATTTTTATAATAAGAAAACTAAAAACCTGGTTCAAAAAAGTATTCGTACACTAAACCACATTTGCCATTTAAAAACAAAAACAGTAAATAAAAAGGTTTTTAATATTTTGTGGGGTAACCTTTAGCATCAATGACAGCTTGCAGTCGACGAGGCATGGAGTTAACTAAATTTGTAGTAACTTCAGCAGACATTTTTTGCCATTCTTCCCTTAGAATGTTTTGCAGTTGATTTTTATTTTGAATTTCGTGTTTCCTTATCTGCTGCTCCAGATGCTCCCACAAATTCTCAATTGGATTGAGATCTGGTGATTGCGGAGGTGTTTTTAATTGGTGAGGTACATTATAAAGCAACCATTCTCTCACTAACTTAGACGAATGCTTAGGGTCATTATCATGCTGGAAATAAAATTCTCCAGCTAGTCCAAGATTGGTAGCGCTTTCTTCCAAATTTTAAGCTAAAATATTTCTGTACATAAACCTATCCACGATACCTTCAATAAAATGGAGATTTCCCACTCCGCTTGCGGCCATACAACCCCATACCAAAACGTTGCCACCACCATGTTTGACAGTTGAACGCATATTGGCTGGTTTCATTCGTTCTCCTGTTTTTCGCCACACAAAATTTGCACCATCTGACCCAAACAGATTGTATTTGCTCTCATCAGAGAAAATAACTTTGTGCCAGAACTCCAAGGGCTTATTAATATGAGATTTTGCAAATTCCATCCTAAGTTTTCTATTTTTCTTATTAATCCAAGGCTTTTTCACTGGCCTTCTGCCATGGAATCCTGCTTTTCTAAGGTGGACCCTAATAGTTTCAGGATGAACGCGTTGGCCGGTACGTGATTCCAACTCTGCGGCTAAATAAGGGGCACTAATGTGAGCATTTTTTTAAGTTGTCGATAAGTAATAATCTCATCGCGTTTTGTTATTTTGGAAGGACGTCCTGAACGGGTTTTATTTTGAACTGAACGATACGTTTTATATTTGTTCACATCATATTCTACTGAAGAGGCTGGTTTTCCCACAACTTTTGCTATTTTTCTAATAGATTTCCCTTGATTATAATGACGAATTATAAGGTTTTTAATCTCCAAACTCATTTTCTTTCCTTTCCTTTCCATTGTCTTTTTTTTACTTTTTTCTTCCTAGCGCACTTTTATACGACTAATCGACGGCAATTTCAACAAAGGTTTTCGTTAGAATACAACAACTGACTGAAGATAAAAATAAATCTAATGTGTACGAATACTATTTTGTTATCAGGAATTCTCATTTTTTACTGGCATATTTTAAATAGCTTATCGTAGCACTGTATGTACTACCGTCTTAATGGAATTTGTAGACAATAATTCGAAGATGTCTTTAGATGCAAAACAATTTCAAAGTATATGTCTCTTAAATTTAAAATTATGACAAACCAAGGAGAAGATTGGTTGTACGAATACTTTTTGACCTACTGTACACTTCTACAGTATTGGGTGTATCAAAATAAGAATCAGTATATTTAATTGGTAGGAAAAAAGGCAGTTTTTGCATATTTTTCATTTTTCAGTCACTTTCGGTTCATGCAGAACAGGCTCTGGTTTAAATTTTTAAAACAAAACACCCTGCCTATTTTAACATTTTTCCATGTTGAGATAATTCTGAATCAGATTGTTAAAAATTGTACGCCTACCTAATTGTTTTAGACAACACCCTGGTGTCAAAAATAACAATTACAAAGTTTTAATAACTGGTACACAAATTATCAGAATATACAGATGCGAAAGTGCGGCAAATTACGCTTACTTGTTTCTATGACCTTCAGAAAGAATAAATGGAACATCTGCACCAATGTATGGATCGTAATATTTTAAATTTGTAAAGGTTAAACCGCACCAAGGCGCTAAGGAGAGATAGACTTTTATAGTAACTAATTATGCAGCTTTTTTATGTGTTGAAAACGGAACAAAAGAATAATACACTAATTGGGAGTGTACAAACTAAAAATTTTACCCATTCTTTGAACGGTAAAATATTGTTAGTAGATGTCACGTTTGGATCAACCTGTAATAAAATGTCTATACCTGGTTGCACAAAATTTTTTAAAAACGATTAAACTAATGGGGGTTTAGAATATTTAAAAAAACCTTGCCTAAAAGCTGCTTGTTAAATTAATTAATGGTTTTCCGTTTTTTGGCTTAATTGTATATTAAAAAGTTTTGTGTAACTGGGGATTAAAACAGTATAATCGAAAGCCGAGTAACGCAAGTTTCTAAAGAAACCCCGACGCAATCTTTTAAAGCAATGGAGATGTTGCCTTAGTAATACCCAAACCTAATTGATTTGTTTTTTTTATTTGGAAGTATGTAATTTTTTAAATACTGAAAAAACACATCATTTTATAAATTTGAAATATAGCCTTTTAAATGGCAGTGCAGCTATAAATAAAAAAATATTTTCCTCTGTTTAGGCATATACTGATTAATATCAATAACTTTAGTAACATATCTAAGTAATTTGTAAAAGCTTTGTATTTATGTTAAATAGTCTTAAAATAATAGTGGTCCTTTGGAATCTAAAAGTGATCCGCTCCCGGTGATGGAGGAACAGAATAAATATACACATTTATATCCCATATTAAACGGTAAAAAATTTTTAACAAGACACTGTACTAAAACTTTAATAATAAAAACATAAAAGTTCACAAACAACTAAACACAATTAACCAACTTATGCTCACGTTCTATACCAAAAAAGTATGGGACTAACTGACACCTAGATGAGCATTAGGTCACGTACTAAATCGTGAGGTATATATCCACCACGCAGTGGGAGGGACGATAGTGGTGAGAGAATTTAACGAATACGCTTAGTTTCGCATCTGGGTATTCTGATAATTTGTGACTGGTATAAAAGATTTTTTTTTTTAATTTATACAAGCACTTTTTAAAAACAGGATTTTGACGATACTAATTTAGTTGCGATTGGGTTAAAAATAAGAAAAAATAAATTAGCTCTTAGTCACCAAGTAAAATTTAAACAAAATATTATTTGGCTTTTCTCAGAATAAAATTTAAAAGTTTATTTAACAATTTAAGAAAATTAAAACTTTTATACATTATGATGAACTATTCTGCTCTTGCATAATATAATAAAAGTTATTATTGCTTTAAAAGAAATAAAATAATGAAATATTCAATATTAAGTTACTTACAATACAAAGCTTTCAATCTATAAACAAAGGTTCATTGGCACTCGGTTGAAATCATTTTAATGCAATAAAATAAAATCTTAACAAGACGCCAGACGAGAACTGGGCCAATGGTTGCGTCTCAAAAATGTGGTAAATAGTTTACCAAAAATGTGGTAAACAGTTTACCTAAAAACTTATAAACTTGTTAGAAAACTGAAAAAATTAAAAATGAAATGTCTGATGGACGATTTTGATTTTAGAGTTTGACAAAAAAGTTTTTAGGTAAACTGTTTACCACATTTTGGTAAACTATTTACCACATTTTGAGACGCAACCATTGGCCCAGTTCTCGTCTGGCGTCTTGTTAAGATTTTATTTTATTGCATTAAAATGATTTCAACCGAGTGCCAATGAACCTTGTTTATAGATTGAAAGCTTTGTATTGTAAGTAACTTAATATTGAATATTTCATTATTTTATTTCTTTTAAAGCAATAATAACTTTTATTATATTATGCAAGAGCAGAATAGTTCATCATAATGTATAAAAGTTTTAATTTTCTTAAAATGTTAAATAAACTTTAAATTTTATTCTGGAGAAAAGCCAAATAATATTTTGTTTAAGATTTAATCTCCCAAGAAAACAAATAAAACATAAAATACCAAGTAAAATACTGTATGAAATTTTTTTACTAGATATTGCCAAATGTGCCATAGATAACCGCGACCAAAAATATTTTGCAGTTATTTTTATCAAGTCTTATTTGAAAACAATATTTTAAAATTTACATATCCCTAAATAAAGAAATCGAGCACAGAGCAATCTTTTTATTGTAAGTGGGTAGTGGGTAGGCCACCATACTTGATCACAGGTTGCAATAAATCGATTATTAAATTGTTTGATTAAGTAATAAAGAACATTTCTTTTCCAAACAAGACTGGATAAAAATAATCGCGTACCTTTTTTAGAAATTTTAGCGTCTCTGCTTTACCTAAATATTTTTTTTATTTGATGCTTGTGTGGGTTTGAATGTTCTGTGGACTAGCAGGTTAAATAAATTAAATAATAAGGAGTTTTTAAATTACATTTTTGAGTCAAGTGAATTTCAGTCACGTTCTGTTGAATCAATATAATAATTATTTACTAACTTATTAGATAATTTTATTTTCTAAGGAGGGGGGATAATGAAAGGTATAAAGTATATTTGAGCGTCGTTTTGTATGGTAAAATCCAAGAGTGAGCAAAAAAGTACTTTAAAAACACCAACTTACTCACTTTCTTCTTACCAAAACACTGCATGTAACAACCAATCCTGGAAGGGTAGCCCAAGCAGCAAGCTGACGTCTTGTTGACGTCTCTTTTAGTCATTTTTGGTCATATTTGGTCAGCCAAGACGTCATAAGATGACGACAATATGACGTTAAATTGACCTCCCTAAGTCACAGACAAAAGATGTCCCGTTAATGACGTTTTTAAGATGACGAAAAATTGACGCATATACTTTTTTTACAGCTAAAATAATATAATATTTTATTTAAAAATTATAATAGGAAAGAACTCCTTACTGCTTGCAATTTCCTTGCACTGCAAGGTCGCATCTCTCGGGACACTGTCTAACCTGGAGATGCAGATTTTTACACTAGCCGAAGATATTTCTTTCAAAGCTAATTAACATCACAAACGGCAGACCGGTCTCGATCTATTTTGGTCTCATCGGTACAGTGTAGGCGATAAAAAGCCAAGATGTTGATAAACGTAGTAGTTTATTGTTCATTACGCCATCTATCGGTAAAGTTTATTCCTATTTAAATTTTCTAAAATTATTAGTCTTATTTTTCTGTTATATAGATATTTTGGTTGGACTTTGACACGAATCATATAATGTCACACAATTTTTCTGGCGGGTTTTCTAAACATGACGCCATTAGATTTTTATGAGCTAGTATGACGAAAAAATGACGTCGAAAAGACGTCGCTTCAACGACATCAAAAACACGTCAGTAAAATGACGTCACAATTTTTGGTCTGATGACGTCTGATGACCAAAAATGACTAAAAATGACGTCAGCTTGCTGCTTGGAAGTTAGCCCCTTTACCCACTCCCCATTACTACGCCAGCTGTGGACATGTCTCGTTTTGATCGATTTTTATACTTTTATATTGATATTTTAAACGATTCAAGTTGTAGATACACAGCAATGCTAAAAGAGATTTTTAAAATTGTCATAAAACTGTTTTTGATATAATATGGATATGCCCTTTTTAAATGAATACGTAAGTGCGAAGTTCGTAAATCTCAAGGAAGCAAGGAACGGCACTCCACGGAAAAAAGTTGGCAAGACTGGGTAAAATCAAAGCTGATGATCAATCCAGTGGCATCTAGAATTTGCGCATTTCATTTTGCATTGTTTTGGAAGTGATATTTGTTGAAAGATGTTATTCCAAATGTTTTTTATTTAAAGTAAAAGAATTTACAACCTAATAATAATTAAAAACTGTTGTGTAAACGGTTGTTCTACTAATACAATAAACTGTATATCTCCGGCACTGAACAACGTGGTCGAAAAATGAAATGGAAGATGTGACGTCATAACAATATGGCCGAATGTCGCGACCCTATATAGACCGACTTTGGTAAATCTTTAATTCATTTTAGTTGGCACCACTTTTTAATAAACAAAATTTCTGATTCTAAATATTATTGACTATTTAGATATGAATCTCCCTTGAAACAGTGGGATAAAGAAAGTTATGAGAATTCAGTTGTCCATTGTTTGTGTTTATATTCTTAAATAACCGTTATTAAGTAACTGGTTACAAGTTTTTTTAAATCTTTACTTGCGTGAGGCTGAATCAAAGTAATAGTAAAAGTTAACCTTGAATGGTTTTACTTTTTTATTATTTATATTGTAGAACTACTAATGACTTAAAGCTTGCCAGTCATAACATTAATTTATTCATTTATTAAAAATAAATTTATAAATTTCATCCTTTGAACAACGTATGGTATTAATTTTATTTATTTAAAATATATTTTATTTTCAGTTATTATACCAGTAGATATTTTATTCTTTAAGCACACAACCAGACCAGGGATAGTTTTCTAAAAAATATGCGTGTTGAGGAAAAAACTTACAATTTTTAATTAAAGCAAAGACAATGATAGTTTTACTAAAAGTTTTCTTTTAGCTCATAGAACCTCTAATTATTCAAGTTATTGCAGCTTGTGGTCCAGTTTATCTGCCTACCCCACTGATCTCGATGGATTGCCAATGTTATAACCTGCGCGAAACAAAAGTTACATTTCATGGACGAAACAACCGGTTTGTGCGCAAGCTAGCACCTAGCTCCAAACAAACTATCCGCATTATCGGAAAGAATTTGTCGACGGCGTCCTGGTTTTCTGTTCGAAGTACGGTAGCTAATGAGCGATACGGTCAGACCGCGGACGAAGGGTACGGGGTGCCGGTGTTTGTATTTTGCCACGGCTTTTAAGTGCGCATGTTCGTCCACCCACTGCGCGAGGTCGTAAAAATCCGAAAAATGCTTCTTGCCACTGCGGATCTAAATGTAGGGTTCTCTATGATTTTAATGCAAAATTCTAATAACTTGCGGAGTGTTGCTTTCACATGACTTATTTCTTTAGGTAAGACCACGGAAAACTGCCTAAAATCAGCTGGAAAATAACAATGGCTGACTTTTTATTATTATTAGCATTAAGAACTCGATAAATTGACACGAAAACTAATTGCGTACGTTTCATGCAATTATTTTGAAAACATTACATTTATTCATTAATCCCGAAAATCCCGGGATTTAAAAAATTTAATCGACAAAATTTCAGGACTGTAATAGGGGCGGGTTTCCGGGATTGTATCCCCTACGTATGTATAATAAATCCAGATCGCAAACGCATGTGCTCACCGTGCAGTGCACGTTGGTCATGTTTAATTTTTCTTATTTTGCCGCCCCTTAAAGGTGTCACCCGAGGCAGACACCCCGGTTTGCACCCCTCTAGATCCGGGGCTACAAAATGCAATTTTAAACATTGCTCAAAAATATCAAGTAGGTTTTAAAACCTTTTAAAATGTTATCTTCTTATTTAAAATTGCCGCCGACCGGTTCCGGCTCGGGGGTCTTTTTTCTTTCCGGACCGCGACGGTCATGATATTTGAAAAAAGGACCCCTAATGAAAGTACTTGGTGACTACTGACTTACAGTTATTCTACAAATACATTTTGGCCCATGAATTTCTGCAACCAAATATTAAGCTTGCAAAACAATTTCATGTAACTATACTTGGTATACCGTATAAACACAATAGCTAAAGGTATATCGGCCGGCAAAGCAACAACAAAGGATGTAGGCTTAGTCCTCCAATACGAAATGTTGACATGCAGGTATTCACGTTCGACTATCTCTTTTCCTCCCATTGCCTACGTTATTTAGCTGATCTGGTACAAGATTTGTTTACAATCTAATGGATTTTCGTCACGAAAATATTATGGGATTCAGGACTTAAAAGGATTCAGCATCCTGTAAAATAACGATTTACCGCTGGGATATTTTCTCATATTTCTTTCAGCTTTTACTTTATTATTATTTTTCCTAAAAATAGAGACAGAGCAGCAAATCCACAACAAAGTTTCTGTACTGTTATTGCGTTCTGTTTCATATTGGCAAAATCTTTTGTGTTGCCTTTATACGCCAAAAACAAAAAGTAAAATTTTTTATTAAAGCCTATTTGTATTCTGTGTATCTTCTACGACGTGTAACAATAATAATCAGATACATAAAAACAGTACCCATATAACATTTTTTGCCGACAAGGCATTGGCAAAAAGGTATCAAAAAGACATCAAAATGGGCAATTGGCCGTTATTAGGCCACGTGTTGCAGAAAATGTGATGGCATCCATTATTAATAAATTATGATGAAAAAATGCGTCTTGGATGATGGCATCCATCATTAATAAGTTATGTTGAAAAAATGCATTTAGGATGATGGCATCCATCATTAAAAATGTTTTGGCAAAAATATGCCTTTTAGATGATGGCATTGCATTATTTTTTTCCTAATGACAATAAAATGCATTTTTATCGTCCAAGGAACTAAAATGTGCATAAATAATGCACATGCATAATGTGTGTTTATAGGCGCGCTTGTGGCGGCTTCGGTTGTATCGGCGAGCGTCGATCTCCGGAGTTAAGCAGTGGAATGCGCGCCCATAATTTGGATGGGTGTACGGCGACAGCGGTGTTTTGGGCGGCGGCACACGGTGTTTCTGCTCGGGGAAGCGGACCGAGCAACAACCATCCAAGTTATGGAATGAATGGTGTGTGAATGAGAAGGGAGTAGGGGTCAAGGTACAATAAGCCTTCAGGCTGCAGTGCACCACCTAGGGGGCGGTCGTCGGACCTGGGTGGGATGACCCCGAAAGGGTGAAAAAAAAAAAATGTGTGTTTATGTACAGGGTGTCCCATATAAAATTAAATACTATAATTTTGGAAAACCATAGAGATACAAGAAAAGTTAAATGCAGAAATTGTTCAGTGAAATTTATTTTTTCGTATTTCTTGTATGTCTTATAGTTTTTCAAAATTATAGTATTTAATTTTATATGGGACACCCTGTACATAAACACACATTATGCATGTGCATTATTTATGCACATTTTAGTTCCCTGGACGGTAAAAAATGCATTTTATTGTCATTAGGATAAAAATAATGTAATGCCATCACCTAAAAGGCATATTTTTGCCAAAACCTTTTTAATGATGGATGCCATCATCCTAAATGCATTTTTCATCATAACTTATTATTGATGGATGCCATCAGCATTTTCATCATAACATTGGATGCCATCACGCCACATATTTATAACGGCCAATTGCCCATTTTGATGTCATTTTGATACCTTTTGCCAATGCCTTGCCGGCAAAAAATGTTATATGGGAAGTCTAACCAAACAATAGACATTTTTGTATTGTTAGTGTAAACAGTTAAAGCGCGATTTTTTTCCAAAAATAGAGACAGAACAGCAAATCCACAAAAAAATTCTGTACTGTGACTAAGGGTACATCGTAAAAATCGAATCCGATTGGACGGATCGCATTAAACCTAATACTGTGCCCTTCGTCCTAGAATTTATCGGATGCAGATCCGGTCCTAAATTTTTTTAAATTTGACAAAGAAAAGTGTATACAGTGACAAAGAAAGCAAACAAATAAAAATAATGTTCTAACCTTACTTTTGTGGTATTTTTTTAATTAATTTCATTTAATTTCAGAACATAAAGTCAAAATAATAACGCATACCATTACAGAAACACTAACACAATATTTTAGTAAATTTTAAAACCTATTTTATTTCCCACTCCCGATATTTCGTTTTTACACTTATCAGCTGTTTTACTTAACAGTCAATTCTTAAACATTTTTTTTATCTTTGGACAAACCACGAAGGCTAAAAGCCTAAATACTAACGTACCGTGGGTGTCTTAAGCGAGGTAAGAGGGAGTTTGTTGACACGGGACTTAAATACTTGAAGATTTGGGGGAAGGAAAGACCTCCGCGGGCAGCAGGTTCCACAATCTAGAAACTCTAGGGATAAAAGAACGAACAAAGTGGGAAGTTCGGGGCCTGTCCAGTTGGACCGTATAGGGATGCATACGCGCGGAACCACGAGTTTCTCTGTTGGGAACCGTGAGTGGAGGAACTATACTGGACAATTCTTCAGAGCAGAAGCCATGGAAGTACCTATAAAAAAGCGATAAATCCCCCACAGCCCGACGATGGGCAAGAGAGGGAAGCCTTTCTGTAAGTGAAGGATCATTAATGAGACGAATAGCTCTTCTTTGAATAGAATCAAGAATGCTTAGGGTTGTGGGGACGCCATGCCCCAGATATGAGAACAATATTCCAAGGGAGGTCGGATTTGGGACACATATAAAGTGTATAAATTAGAAGGGGAAAAATACTTTTTGGCTCGAAAGAGAAATCCAAGCTTTTTGAAGCTGCCGTGGCTATAGATACAATGTGTTTATGCCAGTTAAGGTTACTTTCAAATGTGACGCCCACAAGATTGAAGGTGTCTTTGCTCTGTAAAACTTGGCCGCTCATAAGTAGAGGATGAGTATTTGATGACTCTTTTCGCGACAAGGAACATGATTGTGTTTTGGATGCATTAAAATGGACGAGATTTTTGGCGCCCCAATCCAATATTAAATTAAGATCCTGCGAAAGAGATATCTGCATCGCTCTGCGTTTGTTTTCCAAGTCAGGTTTAGTGATGGGTTTAGGGAACCTGAAAACTGGAGTGAAGGGTACTATCGTCGGCGAAACTATGAATGGAATTAGTTGTGGACGAGAGAAGGTCGTTGATGTGAAGAAGAAACAATGTTGGTGCCAGAACTGAGCCCTGAGGGACTCCAGCATTTACTTGGTGAAAGCTTGAAGAATGGCCGTCCACAATAACTGATATACGTCGATCAGATAGATAACTAGAGAGCCAAGTACAGAGTTTAGTTGAAAGACCATAGGAGGGAAGTTTATTAAGAAGTGCGGCATGCCAGACCTGGTCAAAAGCTTTGATATATCAAGAGCAACGATCTGGGACTCACCTAGAAACTCAAGAGACTTATTCCAACAGTGTGATACGAAGGGAAAGAAGATCTGCTGTAGATCTTTTGTGGCGAAATCCATACTGCCTGTCACGCAAAATTTTGTGTTTTCTAAGTACTTAAGAATTTGTGAATTAATTAATTTTTCCATTACTTTACAAAGAACTGAGAGAAGTGAAATTGGTCTATAATTAGATGGAAGGGATTTAGATCCTTTCTTGGGAATAGGTTGAACACGTGCAGCTTTCAGCTCTCCGGAAAGATACCTGTGTCGTAAGAAATTCGAGAGAGCCGAGTTAAGATTGGTGCAAGTTCTGGAGCACATTTTTTAAAACGATTGCTGGTATGCCAACCAGTCCAGACGATTTATTGGTGTTAAGGGAAGAAAGGATACGCCTAATGTGTTTTACTTAATATCGGGCATTTTATGAGGAACTGGGGTAACCGCTGGAATTGGATGATTTACGGGAGGGTCAAGGGTTGAATTGGCAGCAAATTGTTTGGCAAATAGTTCTGCCTTTCATTTAGCGGTAGAAATAATTTTATCTTCCAAAGTTAGTTGTGGGAAAGAATTGGTACAAAAATTCCTACTTATGTTTTTCGCAAAGAACCAGAAAGTTTTGCTGCAATTTGAGCAAGAAAGAACTTTGTTTTTAATACGATTGTCGAAGGAGTCTTTGGCTGTTAGTTAAACACCGCTACGTCATACTTTGATAGCATCAACATGCCCTAAACATACATCTCATCGACTGCAGAAACCCTATATCTACAATTTGCGGTAGCTAGTTATCCTGTGCTACAATTAACCTATGCTTATGATAGAAAAAATATCCATTGCAAGTTGGTGCTTTTGTATGTAAACATTTGATTGTTAAGGACGTAACTGTGTTGAACGTACAGCGTTCGTACTTTACGTTAAGAAATTTTTGGACCAAATATGGATTTTTTTAATATTAGAATTTTGAAGGAGGTTTGAAAAACGTTCTGTACTTTTTAATTATATTTTAAAAGAATATTTGCGAAAAGATTACACTAAAAAGCATGGAATGAAATAGCAAAAGAAGTCAACCTTTCAGGTAAGGCAATATTTTATTTTTGTCGGTAAAATAACGTAGGTAGGATTTAGGCTTTTGCATACTTGTCTTAGAGGTCTGTATTATGGCACTCTTTGGCCGGGTGGGATAATTCAAAGGGGTGGTTTTTGCCCCGTCGCGGTTGGGTTCCGGAACATTGGCGTTCTCCGATCGACATATGATTTCATTAGATTACCATTAAACGT
The DNA here is from genome assembly GCA_014170235.1 of Listronotus bonariensis. Lineage (NCBI taxonomy): Eukaryota > Metazoa > Arthropoda > Insecta > Coleoptera > Curculionidae > Listronotus > Listronotus bonariensis. The sequence continues at coordinate 103,884 of JACEGR010000889.1, read as the reverse complement.
ATGCTTGTCTCTGTACGGTTGTCGCCACTTCAAAGACGTATATATGCGTACATACTGTCGAAAGCTCGTCGAATCTCGTTGCTGTTTTACCGACTCATGTGCGAAGGGATTAAAGTTTTATCCAATCGGTTGAATCAAATTCAGTATAACGATGTATTCTTAGTCTGTTATTACGTTCTGTTCCATATTGACAAAATCTTTTGTGTTGTCTTTATAAACCAAAAAACAAAACGTAAAATTCTTTGATTAAAGCCTATTTGTATTCTGTGTATCTTCTTCGACGTGTAACAATAATAATCAGATACATAAAAACAGTAGTCTAACCAAACAATAGACATTTTTGTATTGTTAGTGTAAACAGTTAGAGCGCGAGCAAGCACAGACAATGACAATATGTTCATGCTCTTTGGAAATACGTGTAGGTGTAGCGAACATGTTATTATTGAACTTATTTTAAGTTAATATAATGTATAAGGTTCATTTGCCTTTTTAATGTTCTACTTTTATATTGTTTAGTATTCATACGAAGAGTCAGGGCCTTGGTCGGAGAAATGAACCAAAAATGTCCAGTTTTTGCAAAAAATTAAATGATTAATGCATAAATACTTTTTTTTAATATACCGACTTCAAAAAATATATTTTAAAACGTTTATAATGGCATTAAAAGAGCCATTAACATCTAAAATAAAAAGGCGTGTGTATAATCAAAATAATATGGTTGGAATTTAAGATTTCTTCTCTTTCCACTGTGCACCTACTATCGGAAGTGCAATTGAGGTATACAAATACTGAGCTTAGCGTCAATAACAGTTCTTCACCTATTCAGAAAAAAGACAATGGCCTGAAATGTGCTTGACCTCTATTTTCAATCAACTTTCAAGCCACCGAAATAAACACGTAGACTTGGAAATCGCTTCAAAGCTGCTTTGTTATCAAGCCAGCTTCAACTATTCGATATATAGTGTATTCCTTTTACCTTGCAGAACCGTCCTCTGAACTGTCAATAATGTCAAGAACGGTTCTATAACATGAAAAAATGTCAAAAATTGTAAAAGGAACACTCATGGTGTCGTTCCGGGCGGTTCTGGAGCATAAAAGGAATACACCAATTAACGTAGTGATAGAATTGTCGGCTTAGTTGACAGGTGTGATTTACATTATAATAAAGTGGTCCAGTGCAGGGGCGGTCATAGGGGGCCATGGGGGCCATGGCCTCCCTCTTGGATGCAACATCCTTTCTATTTTATTGTGTTTCATACATGTCCAAAAAATTTGAACCTCCTTTAAAAATTTTTGTTTTTTGCCACCTCATACTCTTCTCCTCGGCCCATGCCCCCCTATTAGAAAGTCGATATGACCGCCCTTGGTCCAGTGTTTATAAAATTCGCATATAGAAGAGCCTCATCAAAAATTTAACACAATTTTTACGGTGAAAGGATAACAATTCGGCAGAAATAATACAAAACAAGCATTTTTTAAGGTTTATTTTAATCCCACATCCTCCTACTATAAACATTAATAAAATAACAATAACTCTTTTAAATTAAATTTATTTAAAAAGAAAATAAATTGTAAAGGCAATACAAAAAGTAATTTAACAAAAGATTTATAGTAATTTGAAAAAGAGTTACTGGTATTGGTTTAAAATTTATTTATTTAGTGTTTCGTTTTCACAGTTATAAGTAATAATAGTTACCTTGTAGTAATAACTTAGAGCGATATACACGTTCACATATTTCAACAGGTCCATAGGCAAGTAATGCAACAACAAATCGGGACCGATGCGTCACCTTTTTACATGCCGGCATTCTTTGTTTAATCTCTACCAGTTAGTGTTAAAATGCGTTAGACAGTTTTCTTTCCAAGCATAACTTATCACCGTTTTGATTTGGCTGAACCATAGATAACTTACATTTAGATCCGCAGTGGCAAGAAGCATTTTTCGGATTTTTACGACCTCGCGCAGTGGGTGGACGAATATGCGCACTTAAAAGCCGTAACAAAATACAAACACCGGCACCCCGTACCCTTCGTCCTCGGTTTGACTGTGACGCTCATTAGCTACCGTACTTCGAACAGAAAACCAGGACGCCGTCGACAAATGCTTTCCGATAATGCGGATAGTTTGTTTGGCGCCAGGTGCGTTTACCCTCAACTGGCTTGCGCACAAACCGGTTTTTTCGCCCATGAAATGTAACTTTTGTTTCGCGCAGGTTATAACATTGGCAATCCATCGAGATCAGTGGGCTGAACCCATACTGGTTAAGCAGGTAGGTATTGGGATATCGTCGAATAAAGCAACAAAAAAGGATGTATGTGACTAATCCAATCAGATGTGTTTACATGCAGGTATTCACGTTAGATTGTCTCTTTTCTTTACATTGCCTATGTGTTATGTTATTTAGCTGATTCTGTATAGTATAGAAGTACTTCGCCATGGTTGGCTACATTTAGAGATAGGAATATGAAATGTGGTATTTTGCTAAAGCACTTTGAAATATGCAATTGTAATACAATGTTTCAAAAAAAATAGTGTTACAACTTTAAAATAAAAATCAATGAAAAGAATATAGGTAGCCACCGAATTCTACGTAAAAATCCCTAAAACTTTCCTGTTTAAATTTTTTCTATCTCTAATAAAAAGCGAGTTACAAGAGCCTCGCCAAGCTGACAAAATTTGAAAAACACTTTGTATCTCAAAAACGAATCAAGCTAGCCATTATTTACTTTTACTATTCAATTTGTTTTAAAAATCGAAATAAAGATTGTGCAATCAGATTTGTTTTATTTCTTTTAGTTTTCGTTATACCCTGCAAGCAGGGGCGGTCATAGAGGGGGGCATGGGGCCATGGCCCCCTGGATGCTACATCCTTTCTATTTTATTGTGTTTCATACATGTCTAATGGCAAATATGAGGGTCCCCACCCCAAGGTTGGTCCGAGAGGTGAGGCTGATGATGGAATTGAAGAGTGAGGACCTTTTCTAATACGTGGGAAGGAGGTTTTGTGTAATTTTATAAAAAGAATGAAAGGTGAAAACAATAAAAGAGAGGTTTGAGGACCTTTTTTTATTATTTTTTTTGCTCTTCAAAAATTTGAAACTCCTTTAAAAATTTTAGTTTTTTGCGACCTCACACACTTCTCGGCCCATGCCCCCTCAGAAAGTCAATATGACCGACCCTGCCTGCAAGGTGAACGAAAAGGCTCCACCCTGTACGTTTATAATTTTTTCTGAAAGGGGTTGTGCTTAAGAGCCCAGCGTAGTATCTGCAAAACTTATTTAAATAAATCGTTATATTTTATTCAGCAATGTTTTAAGCAATTAATGCTATACTTTTTGCACCGACTTTACATGATTATTTTTTCATGGGTCGGTAGTTTGGAGTAATTAATTACCTTCAAATTACTAAGATTTTACTTTAGTTTAATGATAGACTTCTTAAGGAATAGTGCATGTGTGTGTGTTAATTTAAGGTAGTTTGGGTTTCTTGTACTGTTGGTACTAAGATAGAGGTACGAATAGGGTGTAAAAGTGACAAACAAAAAACTGTTTCCAAACCTTTATAATTTTTTTATTTTTTATTATACAGGGTGTCTCGCAGGGTGTATTCTTATTGCGGTTAAAAATTTAAGGCCTTAATAATGAGTCAATTTTAGGAAAACAGCTTAAGTAAACAAAATTAAATCTGATTTTAGTTTCTTTAATAAAAATGTTAATAATAGGCGTATTATCTCAATATTTGACTAGAGAAGGCTTTAAGAAGTAAGAAGCTTTTAATTTTATTGTTAATTCTAGATGGCGCCACCTGTCGTATCTTGAACAAATTTATAACAAAATATTTTCTTTGGGTTGAGATCTCTTTATTTAACTTTTAGTTTAAAAATTATATTTTCCAATATTCTTCACCTGAAAACGGTATAAGTGGTAATTACTGAATTCAGTGTTTCAATCTCGCAGAGTGACGATCCCTGAAGGTGCCCCGTGCAATGTGCAATCGATGGCGAAACGTCGGTAAACGATATTAATTTGACGCGGTCCAAACCCAAGAACCAAGATTTCTCAGGTGTAAAAGATGATTTAGAAAAATAGGACACTAAAGAAAATTTGGTTTATTTTATGTTAAATTTAAGATATGGAATCCTTATTTAATTTTAAAAACCTTTTAATTTAATATTTTGTTGAATCAATTCAAGGTTAGTTTATATTTATAAGGTTGCGACATATCCTCAACTTTTAGGCGGTTCGAGGTCGGGGACGCAAGGAAGGGCACTCCACGGAGAAAAGTGGGCAAGACTGGGTAAAATCAAAGCTGATGATCAATCTAGTGGCGTCTAGAATTTGCGCATTTTATTTTGCATTGTTTTGGAAGTGATATTTGTTGAAAGATGTAATTCCAAATGTTTTTATTTAAAGTAAAAGAATTTACAACTTAATAATAATTAAAAACTGTTGTATAAACGGTTGTTCTACTAATACAATAAACTGTATATCTCCGGCACTAAACAACATGGCCGAAAAATGGGAGATGTGACGTCATAACACGTCAAAGCAATATGGCCGAATGTCGTGACCTTATATAGACCGACTTTGGAATCAATTAAAATAAAGGCAGTTTTATCTTGGTCCAATTTCCAATTTTCCTAGTTTTTGGAGCGTCTGTTTAAAACAAAACAAATTTCTCAACGTGAATCTTGTTTTTTAAGAAGCAAAACAGTGGTCATACACGACTTTCTAGAACATTTAAATTTTTGATCCATTTGTCCTATTGTAAACCCCATCCATGGATAATATGGACATTGTGTAGAGACTAGAGCAAAAAAGTTGCCACGTTTTAGAGAAATTCAAGGTAGTTTGTTTAAATCACGCCCTGTAGATAGCACATAAAAACTAAAATTATGTCCAAATTTGCCATGTAACAAAATCTCTTGATGCCGATCTTTATGAAAATATTGGTGTTAGACGTTCTTTTAAACATAGGTTTATTACAGTCAGAGACAACAATGAGACGAGTAACTGGTCCTAACAATTTGTCCATTGTATTTATCTCTTTCTGGTTTAACGCAAGTTCCAATAAATATGTCTTTGTCTTTCATCATGGCAGGCTATCGTAGATGGAGCAATCATCGCTTTGCCCTGGTTGCCAAGTTGTTTACAATTTCTGCATGTAAACTTTAATGTCCTTTTTGGCTCACATCTAATTAAGAGAAAGAAAATATACCATGAATCGAATATTTTTAACTTGACAACGTTGACGCAGGCAGTCACGCCGAAATGTTATTCGATATTTGTGTTTGATATTTTTCGGTGGCCGATTTGTTTGGACAGTTTGTTTACATTTTCTGTGATTTATTGTGTGTTTTGTGGTTTTTTACCTTTAATTGGACTTTGAATATTAACTTTTATTAGTGATCACAGTGTATATAATAAATTTGTGCTTTTCAACAGATAATTTAAGGTAATATTGACATGGTTATCTGTAAGAAAAAATCTTTATAAAAACCAAATAAATGACATTTATAATTAGGTGTGTGTAATTATTGAACTAAACCCCAATATTTTATATTAATATGAAACAAAAACAAGTACCTAACATTAAGGGCAAAAATAGCACAGCTATATAATTTGAATTTGGCGGGCAAACGATAAAGTCGACTCACGCGCCATCTGTGTTTACCTTCCTTGAAGACAGACAAGGAAAGCCCAGCAGCTATCCTCTCTCTCGGATAATTTATTTACATTTAGTTGCTCGTCTCATTCTTGTCTCTGTTACAGTGTTGGACTTACCAGCAGGCTGAGTAGGCTAAAGCCTAGCTTGCCTAGAACGGCAGATTTACTTCATAAATTGTTTATTTTGATTCAGGAACATTGTAGGAGTAGAAAATGAAAGTGGGGACCTTTTTTTTCCTATTCTCACCAAAAAATTAGGGGCTGCAAATATGTTAATCAGCCACTGTTCATGATAAATCCAATTAGCATATTGAAAGGGCTCTAAACATTTTAATCGGTTTGGGCATAAAATTTCTCCATTTAACATTAATTTCTGATTTATATTTCACATTAAATTTTAGTACTTACAGTTCATAAACCTCATTTTATAGATATAGTAAATTAAAATCAGGTACATCCGCTAAAACACTAAAAATCAACTTTTTGCGTAAATTGTGCAAATAAAAAGAGTAACACAATGGCCGATAACATAATTTTAGTAATTTTCCTGCTGCTGAAACAAAATGATTTTTAACGGTTCTGTGGCAGTCAGCTAGTAATTAACGTTTGTGGAGTGCCACTGTGCTTAATCGACAAAATAATTAAAATTTTTCGTATGGATAAACTAAAAACGAAAAATTTCCAGGAAATTAAGCTAAATCCTTTAAAATCCGTTAAATAATAGATTGTTTTAACTATTTTTTTACACTGAATTGTATCCGCAGTTGGTTTCTTGTGAAACATTTTTTAAATATTAATACTAAATAGAAAATTGCTTTTAATGTTTCAAAATTATTAGAGCATTACTTACCATTGTTCGCCTTCTAGGGCTTCATCAAGAGCACTTGTATACTAAATTTAAAAGAGAATATTTAAAACAGAACCATAACATGTTTTTCCAAAGGTCTATAAAATATTATTAGGGTTTTATTATGTGCCCAGATGTGGTAATAAATTTATTTATAATGGTATATCTGCGAAATTTATTTGATCATTGGTAGAAAGAGTGTATGCTATAAGTGATTTTTACCTCTAGTTGTTCATATAAATTTAATTTTTACCTTGTTTTCTCTATGGTGTAGTTTAACATTATTAAGATCTATAAAGTGGTTTTGTTCTATACAGTGTGTTGAAATGCCTGTGTTTTTTTTTTTAACACATTGTATAGAACAAAACCACTTTATAGATCTTAATAATGTTAAACTACTCCATAGAGAAAACAAAGGTAAAAAATTAAATTTATATTAACAACTAGAAATTAAAAATCACTTATAGACAATACAACTCTTTCTACCAATGATCAAATAAATTTCGCAGATATGCCAATTATAAATAAATTTATTACCACATCTGGGCCGCATAATAAAAACCCCTAATAATATTTTATAGACCTTTTGGGAAAAACGTGTTAAATGGTTCTGTTTGCAAATATTTCTCTTTTAAATTTAGTATACGAAGTACTCTTGATGAAGCCCTAGAAAGGCGAAACAATTGTAGAGTAATGCTCTAATAATTTTGAAACATTAAAAAGCAATTTTTTCTATTTAGTATTACTATTTTTTTTTATTTGTTTCTGTTTGCTTTTGTGAATACATTTGTTTAGCTAAAGTAACTTTATTTTTGTTTATGTTGCAAACACATCGGATAAATCTATTTTAATTAAAAAAATAAAGTATCACTTGTAATACTACTAGTGCTAAATTTATTTCCGGAAATTTCCCGGAATAATTTAAGCACGTGTAGTATTCGGTAAGAAAATTTCACACCAAGTTTGTGTTAAATAATATTCTTTTAAATTAATATTTGTAACTTTGACACGAGCTTTAAAATTTTACTATAAAATAAATATTTTCGATTTTATCAATTGTAGTTGCAAATATATGTAATTTTAGAGCTTATATTACTACAGTTGGTAAAAATAGTTTATTTTAATTTTTTTAGACCCATACCTTGCTTTCGTTTGCTCTTCACTTATGTCTAGTACTTTAGTCTTATGATATTATTTTACTAACTGTCGTTGTATAAAATTGTCATTTAGGGTTTTAAAACCTTACATTATTTTATATTAAGTTATGTCTGAAATACTACAACTGGTACAAAATAACATTTTCTTTAATTATGTATGTGAATGACAGACATGACGTTAAAACAAATTCAATGATTATGTCAAAAAATTTCCACTATAATTCGCTCCAGGGTACTCCCAGGCTGAAGAAAAAATTTCCGATAAATACTTGTGTTGTCATGGTAATGCAACCAAAACTACACATTTAATTGATTAAAAAACGGTGGTGTGAAATTTTCAGTTAAATATCAAAGTTGGTCTATAGGTTCGCGACATTCGGCCATATTACTTTGACGTGTTATGACGTCACATCTCCCATTTTTCGGCCATGTTGTTCAGTGCCGGAGATATACAGTTTATTGTATTAGTAAAACAAACGTTTACACAACAGTTTTTAATTATTATTAAGTTGTAAATTCTTTTACTTTAAATAAAAAAATATTTGGAATTACATTTTTCAACAAATATCACTTTCAAAACAATACAAAATGAAATGCGCAAATTCTAGACGCCACTGGATTGATCATCAGCTTTGATTTTACCCAGTCTTGCCAACTTTTCTTCGTGGAGTGCCCTTCCTTGCGTCCCCGACTTCGAACCGTCTAAAAGTTGAGGATATGTCGCAACCTTATAAATATAAACTAACCTTGGTTAAATATAACATTTATAAACGAGGGACCGTCAAAGGCTTTACCGAGGATTTTAATTTTTATTTAATCTAAAAAGTAAGACATTGACCCCCATTTACCCTACACCCAGTGGCGTGCAATGCAAGTTACAGTAGGGTAGGCAAAATATAAATCCACTGAAATATGCTTACATTCCAAAATTTAATATAATAACCAAAAATTGAAAGGAACAGAGAAAAAACAACCGGTGCCCAACGTAAAATCAGTCAGTGTATATATAAGATTGTCTACATACTTGAAGGGGTCCAGTGAAGAAGTGGCACAAGTAACCATTATAAAATAAATGTCCCATTTAAGGCAAAAGTTAATTGCTTATAATAAAATCATAAAAAAATAAAAATACAATTATCATAAATAAAAATGAAATCGTAAGAAATAATAATATACATAAAATATTACTTCATTTATTTCTCATTTTAACAAAATGTTACTTGGACCACTTTTCCACTGAACCCCTGTTTTAAGAACATACGCACATTTAAACCATCTTATAATAACAATTCCCTATAATAGGTTTGTTCCAGCAGGCTGTCAGAAATGTTTGCAACCGTTCGGATTCTGCGCACGTCAAATTTGTCGTTCCAGTAGTGCCATGTTTCTAACATTATACAATTGTTTGTTGTTCCAGCAGTAGTTTTAAGATGTTGGAAATTATTTGAAAAGTTTGCAAACTTTCTTCAAACATTACTGACAATTTTTAACATATCCTTTCTTGTATTGACGTATAAGCAGTATGCACGCCTTGTTTATTTTTTCGTTCCAGCAGAAAACTGTTGCCAACATTTCTGACCAACTTTTGTAACGATTTCTGCGTTTTACGAATGTTTCCAACATTCTGCTGGAACAAAACCTATTATTTGTCCGTTTTTGGTCAGGCGTCGCGTCGTCGGTCGGTCGCCATCGAGTCAAGTCGCTCAGTAAAGTAGTGCGTAGTGCGTTTTGATCACCATGGAATTGATATTATGGTAGGTTTAGATCTGACATTTATTGCATGATATTTATGTCAGATCAGTGCCGGATTTATATTTTTACGAGTGTAGGCCACTTTTTTCCGCCGCCCCAAATACCTTTATAAAATATTAATTTTCCCTATCATGTACGTAGGAAAGGAACTAAAGTCAATTAAAAGAATGAATTAGTCATTAAGAAAGAGCACTAAAGAAGCAAAAATTACATTTTTACTAGATTTTTTATTAGCAAAATTATCTATAATATCATTATAGTTTATGGTGTTCATCACATCACACAGTAATTTAAATAAAATAGATACAAATAGTAAAAATCCCTGGGATAATTTTCGATACGAATGAGTTTCTATGAGAATTTAAAATATCAATATAAAAAACCATGAGACAACCGGTGAATTTGTTAGACTTTTATTTTCTAAAATTAAGTAAGCTTTCTCTAAAATCAGCCGCCCCTAGGACGCAACCGCCCCTAGGCCGCGGCCCATATGGCCTATTGACAAATCCAGCACTGTGTCAGATAAAAATGTAAACAATAAAACATTTCTATCAGACATAAATTTTTGACCGTTTACATTTCTCTCTGACATAAATATCATGCAATAAATGTCAGATCTAAACATACCATTAGTCAGTTCAAATTGCTTTACCGTCTATTTATATGGGATGCTTACATAGAGTAGGTACATCGGTATGGGAAAACTTGAAGAGAATAACATTTTATGGAGGCGAATGATTCTGTCTAGTAGGGTATAGTTTTATTTTATTATTATTGTTGTGTTATTACTTAGGCACTGCAGTAAATTTTTAAATGATGTAAAAAAATAGATTTATTAGTAATTTTTCTAGGGTAGGCAATGCTTTTATGCTTTTATTGTGTGCACACATATTGGAAGGTATGGGGAAATTATGAGAAAGTATGGGGAAGTATGAGGAAGTGTGGGGAAGTTTGAGGAAGTATGGGGAAGTTTGAGGAAGTATGAGAAAGTATGAGGAAGTATTGGAAAGTATGGGGAGCTATGAGGAAGTATGAGAAAGTGTGGGAAGGTATAAGGAAGTATAAGGAAGTATGAGGAAGTATGAGGAAGTATGGGGAAGTATGGGGAAGTATGGGAAAGTTTGAGAAAATATGGGGAAGTATGAGGAAGTAGAAGGAAGTATAGGGAAGTATGAGGAAGTATGAGGAAGTATAAGGAAGTATGGGGAAGTATGGGAAAGTATGGGGAAGTATGGGGAAGTATGAGGAAATATGAGGAAGTATGGGGAAGTATGAGGAAGTATAGGAAGTATAAGGAACTATGGGAAGTATTGGGAAGCATAAGGAAGTATGGGTAAGCATAAGGAAGTATGGAAAAGTATAAGGAAGTATGGGAAAGTATGGGGAAATTATGGGTAATTATAAGGAAGTATGGGAAATCTTTGTGAATTATGGGGAATTATTCAGGCATTATTGATTAGAAAAAAAAAACCATAATGTGTGTGTTATGTATGATTTTTTCTGTGCATATTTAAAGAACCGTTTAATGTACAGTTTTGCAAAATCGCTTTTTAACTTAAAATATTTTGTTATTTTCTGTTATATTACAATTATTCTAAGGGAGGGCAAGCAAAAGACCCTATAAATGTATAAAGTGGCACTTTTAATAATTTTTACGTTATTTGTTGATGTATGAAAATTTATAAGTAAAAAATACAGGGTTAAATATTTAAAAGTAAACTTTACACCAAAGACACTTTAAGTAAATGGTAATAAATAAGATACGGCTGAAACAAAATGATGTTTCAGTTCTGCGGCAGTCAGCCACCGTTTGTAATGTGCCACTGTACTTAATTGACAAAAATAGTTAAAAATTTTCGTATGGATAAACTTAAAACGACAAATTTTCGGAAAATTAAGTTAAATCCGTTAATGTTTTTTTCAACAAATCTTTTTTTATATGCGTTTCTGTTTGCTTTTGTTAATATATTTTTATAGTTGGGCTAATTATATTTTTGTTGTTGCAAACAACCCGGATAAATCTATTTTAAATAAAAAATAAATTATCAATTCCATACCGTATCAGCTAAGTAGAAATGTTCACTTGCAATGCGTGAAAACCAGACGGTCTTTCGCGTATATAATACCAACTGGTAGAGATTAAATAAATAACGAACACCCAGTGTGTCTGTTATAACTAATACTTACCGGTAACAATTTAAAATAAAAGAAGCCTTATAATAGCGACAAAAACGGAGACTAAACAAATCTAGATAATCGATAAGACCATGTGCTTATTAAAATTGTAATAGTAAATCAAAATATTTGTAGGATTTCTCATACATAAATAATTTTCGCACTGACATATTTTTACCTACGTATTTGTAAACTTATAATATCTACAATAATTTTTTATATATTTTTTTAATCCAAAAAGTAAGACATGGGACCGTCGCTCTTGTGGCTACTCCGGTTGTATTGGCAGCGTCGATCACCGAAGTTAAGCAGCATGAAGCGCGACTATAACTTGAATGGGTGACCGGGCCGTTGTCGGTTTTGGGCAACGGCACGCGGTGCACTGCTCGAGGGTGAAAGAACGGACCGAGCAGCAACCATCCAAGTTATGGAATGACTGGCGTGTAAATGGGAAGGAGTATGGGTCAAGGTATAATAAGCCTTCAGGCTGCAGTGCACCACCTAGGGTGGTGGTCGTCGAACCTGGGTGGGATGACCCCAAAAGGGAAAAATAAAAAACAGACAGACATGGGACCTACACCAAGTATATAAAGAATAAATGTTTTTGGAATTTGCGAAAACATTTTATTATAAATTTCCTCAAATTTTATTACAGTATTATTACAAATCTAAAATTTTACAAAATTATCTATATTTTTTAAACAGCTATAACCAGTTGAAACTTTTTTTCAGTTTTATGCAAGATTATTAGATGCTTATTATAAAAAAACAGGTAGATATTTTTGTCAAATTTGTAATTTGGCGATAAAATATAATCATCGTGTAATCGTCGGTGTAACAAAAAATAATAGTTAAAAAAATATTCATCAAGGGCCAGGGGTACAATTATACAGTATGAATGTGCCCCATATACTTGTGTATGAATTTGCCCCATCACATGCTAATTAATAAAAAAATTGAAATAGAAAAACCGTATTTATCTATATTAATTTACACATTAAATTAGTGCCTTTGTATTATTATAATTAGGATTAGATAGCAATAACTAATCCAAAAAACAGTAACTGGCCATAAAATATGTCCAAAGTTACGTTATGAAATTACTTACGCGAAGCAAAAACACGTTTCGTGTTGTGCACTCGATCTTACCGCATCGAAAATTCTGAAACTTCACTAGTCTGTAAACACACATAAAAACTGTGCACATTCACTTACGTTACTATTTTACTTCGTGTCTAACTTCAGATAAACTCAATGTATGTAGGTGCCCCTTGTATGAATCCACCCCACTTTCCCCTATCACAGTTTTATGAAAAATGCAGAAAACGTATCATCTTTGGCCAATCGACGACTCTGAAATAGTTTTGTTATTTAATCACCTAAATATTTTTAAATTTAAACCCACTAGTAACTTTTCCTCGCTAAAACTGACTTAAAAGCTTTAAATAGTATTGATTTTTATTTATACGATTATTTAATAATATTTAGAACATAGAACACAGACAAGAGCACTGACAGTATTTACCCAATACGCGTGGCAGTATTCATTTGTTTTCCTACCCTTTTGATAAGCTCATTATGAAAACTCATTCGTTAAATTTATTTGACGGTCTGTGTTCGTAAAACAGCAAATGTTTTGTAGATTGTGTAGTTGTTTTGGAAGCAGCAACAAATGGCGTCCGAATCGTGATGGAAAAGGTCGGATATCAATATGGTACAGTTATGAAATTGTAAAGGGTGAGTTGGTTTTGAAAAATGTAGGCTTGTTAACTTCATTCCTAAATTCAGATTTTTACTTTTTAAATGTTTTCACTAAGCTTGACCTGTTTATTTATTTGTTATTTATTATTTGTTTGGGTCAATTTAGTAATTGGAATATGACCCTCTTCCTGACGACAGATCGATCTAATTACTTTACTACAACCTCAATATGGGTATCAAATGAAAGGGCTTAATTCATAGAATAGAGTTTATTATATAAAAAAATAATCCAAGATGGCCGCTGCCACAAAATGGCGGATTACATATTTTTTACAGCTACCTTAATATGGGTATTAAATGAAAGGGCTTGATTCGTAGAATAGAGTTTATTATAAAAAAATAAAATCCAAGATGGCCGCTGCCACAAAATGGCGGACTACATATTTTTCCACAACTACCTTAATATGGGTATCAAATAAAAGGGCTTGATTCGTAGAATAGAGTTTAATATAAAAAAATAAAATCCAAGATGGCCGCTGCCACAAAATGGCGGATTACATATTTTTCCACAACTGCCTTAATATAGGTATCAAATGAAAGGGCTTGATTCGTAGAATAGAGCTTACTATGTATGACACAAATTAAAATCCAAGATGGCCGCCGCCACAAAATAGCGAATTACATATTTTCTAAAACTACCTCAATATAAAATCGTTGATTAGTTCTGTTTAGTTATAGTGAGGCAATAAATGAACTCAATAGAATGAGAAGTATTAACTAACAACAAAACTAAAAACTTGAAAATAAATGATATTAAAAAAAAAAATATTAAACGGTTTTATTTTACAAGAGCTTTAAAATAATTCGGTAAGTCCCAGCTACTAGATCGCACCAATTTTCTCATCAATCTGGGATATTGATCAGACAAATAATATAATCGTTGACTTTGTTCCAATGCTAATTCATAGCAACGGTCTTACTTACCTACCTTCACGTAGGTATAGATGGGTGCATATTTAATTCATTCTGAAAGCGATGCCGCCAAGTACACAAAAAATGATAAAGTAAACAAACCTTTTCGAATGCACATAGCCTCGGACAGAGCCCGAATACATAGTTTTAGAAAAATAATAAAAATGCATTGCTAAAACACGTATCACCTACTTACAAAACATTCTCTTATTTCGCCTCTGTACTACTATAAAACCGGTGGCACGTGGCGTGGTACTAGAAACTCGTCGGGTTAAATATTTTTTGCTGCAATTAATCATTGTTCACAAAAGGGTTCACCATGCGTATGCCTATTAAGAGAAAGACTGCAGGTGGCTTCCTTTACCTTTGTCATAATTCCTATAATTTCCATTGAAAAACCCCTAAAATTAAATTTTGTAAAAAAATAATATTAAAGAGAATATTTAAAAATAACTCAACACAAGGTACGTACGCCAGGACAATCTCAAAATTAGAAAAAAATGACTTGCTCCCTTTTTCCTGTGTATCTTTCAAATATTTGTCATCGTTTTATGTAGGTCAATCAACGAATCGTATATCATTTACCATTCAGAATGAAAAGACGCATCAACAACGTATTTTTCCTTATCCCCTCATTTCCATAGAACAAGCAAAAATGAAATTTTCAAGGCGACCGTTTTTCCCATATTATTATTTAAATTCTTTTGATAACGTCAACCGCCGGCATTCTAATTGGAGCCTACATTCGCAAAAGGGGTAATTTTGGGGTTTTTATTGTCTGATAGACGTTGCCTTACATATTTATGGGTCGAGATATATTCGAATAGGTTTTTATTTGAAGAATCAGGACAAAGAAAGGAAAAATTCCAATAAACATGGATTTAAGGAAACAACAATTTTTTGTTTGAACCCAAATAGTTTTGTGTTGAAAACTGCTACAAGCATGCTAGTGTAAACATAAAGTTTATTTTTTATTCCGCTATAAAAAGTTGCTCGACAAAAGTGTACATGTGCGCGAGTACCTTTAGACAATATTTTTAAATATTTGAACAAAATACTTTTAAAAACCTACTTATATTAGAAATATGGATTGTGGAGGGGAGGATAACCATCTTTTATGGCGGACAAGTTGAAAAAGTGGCAATCGGAATGTAGCAAATTGGGATGGCGCCACAGTAGCCAGTGGAGAGATTTTGGTATTTCTTTCCTTTTTTATTTTGTATCTATCTGTCCTTTTTCATTTTGTATCTCACTCTAATAATTTATGCTCATTGGTTAAAAAATCTCCTCTGGCTACTGTGGCGCCACCTTAAGTTGCACCTTCGACGGACACTTTTTAAAACATTCAGATGGTTATCCTCCCCTCCACCATCCATAATTAGAAACCATAAATATCAGCTGTCTCGTCGGTAGCGCAGTGAACAGAGTATTTGATCTCGTAAGCCAGAGGGCGCGGGTTTGATCTCCAGCCGGCGAGACATTTTTAGGTAGTAGTTACAAAGAATACCAATCCATAGAACCCCACAAGTGAGATTTCAGCGTACCCTAAAATTTTTAGTACCTACCGCGACGAACAGATGGCGAAAGTAGTGCGATGTCGCTTTTCTAATACGATTACCATCAGAAATTGATAGCAGTCGCTGACGAGCAGTCCGCCCGATCAGTTAGAGTGAGGATATACGCAAAATTTATTAAAAATAAAATCCCCGATTAATGGACCCAGTATCCATAAGATTATTAAATTTATTATTTCAGAATAGGATATATCGATGGGTTTTTGACAAAACATCGTAAGCGACATTCGTCAGTTTTACGGGAAACGTTTTTTTCATTGGCTTTATTTCAGATGAAGATATGTTCTATATTGGTTCGGCGGTTCATTTAATAAATGGTAGTTATTTGGGTACACGCCAAAACAAAAAAAAAAAAATAAAGCAAGTAAATAGAGAACTAAAAATCGACGTTTTAGTGGCAAGTCTGCCACCGTTGTCAAGATAAATTAAATAAAATAAAAATAAAAATTAACTATTATTTAGGTTTAGAATTTTAAAATTTTTAGCTTTTTTTAGGAGATTCTGAAAATTTTGACACTAAATGTTAAATATGTTTGTTTTGTAATTAAAATTAAGAAGAAATCTAAAATAAAAACATTCAGATCTCGGTTTTTCTTAAAAATAACGCGATGGGAAGAAAAACGTTTCCCGTAAAATTGGCGAATGTCGCTTACGATGTTTTGTAAAAACGCATCGATATATCCTATTCTGAAATAATAAATTTAATAATCTATATGGATCCACTTATCGGGGATTTTATTTTTAATAAATTTTGCTTATATTCTCACTCTAACTGATCGGGCCGACTGCTCGTCAGCGACTGCTATCAATTTCTGATAGTAATCGTATTAGCAAAGCGACATCGTACTACTTTCGCCATCTGTTGGTCGCGGTAGGTACTAAAAATTTTAGGGTACGCTGAAATCTCACTTGTGGGGTTTTATGGATTGGTATTCTTTGTAACTACTACCTAAAAATGACTCGCCGGCTGGAGATCAAACCCGCGCCCTCTGGCTTACGAGATCAAATACTCTGTTCACTGAGCTAGAAAGGAAACAGCTGATATTTATTGACACTATGCTAGGGTTTATAATATATATAATTTTATAGGGTACGCTGAAATCTCACTTGTGGGGTTTTATGGATTGGTATTCTTTGGTAGTTATTTAAAATAACGTCAAAGATGCTGTAAAAGGCAAATACTGCACGTTTTAGTGCTTGACAACCTTTTTTTTTTGACAATCCACGAAGGCTAAAAGCCTTAATACTAACGTACCGTGGGTGTCTTAAGCGAGGTAAGAGGGAGTTTGTTAACACGGGACTTAAATACTTGAAGATTTGGGGAAAGGAAAGCCCTCCGCGGGCAGCAGGATTCACATTCTAGAAACTCTGGGAATAAAAGAACAAACAAAGTTGGAAGTTCGGGGCTTTTCCAGATGGATCGTATAGGATGCATACTTGCGGCCCCACGAGTTTCATTGTGAGAAACCGAGAGTGCAGGAATTATACTGGACAGAGCAGAAGCCATGGAAGTACCTATAAAAAGCGATAAATTGAGAAGTTCGGGGCCTGTCTAGTTGGACCGTATAGGAATACATACTTGCGGCACTACGAGTTTCTCTGTTGGGAACGTAGAAGAGCTATACCGTTTCTAACATAATAAGGGTAGTTTTTACTATGTATTTTCATATGGGAGAAATTTAAGGTTCGATCTGCATTTTTATGGCCATCTCAACCCCTAACGCAAAATTAGAATTTTTAATGCCCTAAGTCACCACGTGCTAGATAGGGGTAACTAACCATCGATGACGTCATCACCTAAACTTAAAATTGAAACGACCTATAAATTAAAAAGTCTTGCCGGAGCTGGGAGTCGAACCCATGACAGTCCAACACCTGTGTGAGAATCCAACGCCATATACCACTAGACCATTGGGGATTTGATAATTAAAACGCCAAACGAGGTATAATTGGGACCAGACGTCATCACCTATAAATTAAAAAAGTCTCGCCGGAGCTGGGAGTCGAACCCATGACACCTGACCACCTGCGTGAGAATCCAACGCCATATACCACTAGGCCATTGGGGATATGATAATTAAAACGCCAAACGAGGTATAATTGGGGCCAAGGTATTAGCATATAACAATGAATCAATGCACAGTTGCCGGAGCTAACACAGAATTTAGTTGAACACCTGCTGATAATGGCATAATTCAAACCGAAGCGGCAACGCTGCATACATAAAAATATATAGACAAAATGGTGAAGGTGAAAAATTATTAGGGCCTTAACCGACCGATTTTAGTTGTTCTTTTTGCTAATAATTTAATTTTTATAAATCTACAAATATTAATACTAAAATTTTTAATAATATATGTTATTTGAGTGTAAATAGGGCCTTAACAGTTTTTAACGTATATCTTGGCTTCTAGTGGTTTGATTTTAGTCATTCTTTTTTAAACAATTATTTTTAATAAATATAACACTAATTTTTTAAATAAATATGTTATTTGAGAGTAAATAGGGCCTTAACAGTTTTTAACGTATATTTCGGTTTCTAGTAGACCGATTTTAGTTGTTCTTTTGCTAATAATTTAATTTTTATAAATCTACAAATATTAATACTAAAATTTTTAATAATTATGTTATTTGAGTGTAAATAGGGCCTTAACAGTTTTTAACGTATATCTTGGCTTCTAGTGGTTTGATTTTATTCATTCTTTTTTAAACAATTATTTTTAATAAATATAACACTAATTTTTTAAATAAATATGTTATTTGAGAGTAAATAGGGCCTTAACAGTTTTTAACGTATATTTCGGTTTCTATTAGACCGATTTTAGTTGTTCTTTTTGCTAATAATTTAATTTTTATAAATCTACAAATATTAATACTAAAATTTTTAATAATTATGTTATTTGAGTGTAAATAGGGCCTTAACAGTTTTTAACGTATATCTTGGCTTCTAGTGGTTTGGAACAGTTTTTAACGTATATTAGAAATACAGGGCTGTTTTTGGAAATACAGGGCTGTTTTTAGAAATACAGGGCTGTTTTTAGAAATACAGGGCTGTTTTTAGAAATACAGGGCTGTTTTTTTAAATACAGGGCTGTTTTTAGAAATACAGGGCTGTTTTTGGAAATACAGGGCTGTTGTTGGAAATACAGGGCTGTTTTTTAACGCATGCGTAAGACCGTCAATAGGAGTGTAAACATGGCGGATTATGAAGATATGCGCCGAGCGCCACGTAGAGAGGTTGCGCTCCACGCCTTATGACATAACCTTAAACTTATAGTTCTTACGCATGCGCGAAAAAATGACGTCAACATAACCTAGAAATTCGGACACTGTTATGATTGAAACATAACCTAAAATTTAATCGGATAAGCCCTCACCCCACGTCTAACAATTAGGGCTCCGGGTCCTGCGCCCCCCTGCCTAAGCCGTTTTTAAAATACGGCACCGTTTTTTAAAATACGGCACCGTTTTTCTAAAATACGGCACCGTTTTTAAAATACGGCACCGTTTTTCTAAAATACGGCACCGTTTTTTAAAATACGGCACCGTTTTTAAAATACGGCACCGTTTTTAAAATACGGCACCGTTTTTCTAAAATACGGCATCGTTTTTAAAATACGGCACCGTTTTTTTAAAATACGGCACCGTTTTTTAAAATACGGCACCGTTTTTAAAATACGGCACTGTTTTTTAAAATACGGCACCGTTTTTAAAATACGGCACTGTATTTTAGAAAAACGGTGCCGTATTTGGAAAATACAGGGCTGTATTTTGAAACTACAGGGCTGTTCAGCTGTTTATTTTGCTGTTCATATTTAACTACCTGTTCAGGGCTGTTTTTGGAAATACAGGGCTGTTTTTGGAAATACAGGGCTGTTTTTGGAAATACAGGGCTGTTTTTTAACGCATGCGTAAGACCGTCAATAGGAGTGTAAACATGGCGGATTATGAAGATATGCGCCGAGCGCCACGTACAGAGGTTGCGCTCCACGCCTTATGACATAACCTTAAACTTATATAGTTCTTACGCATGCGCGAAAAATGACGTCAACATAACCTAGAAATTCGGACACTGTTATGATTGAAACATAACCTAAAATTTATTCGGATAAGCCCTCACCCCACGTCTAACAATTGGGGCTCCGTGTCCTGCGCCCCCTGCCTAAGCCCTGGGGCCCCATTTGTATTACAGTATAGTTATTTAAAAGATGGCAAATAACAGTGTTCTTATTTAAAAAGCAGTAATTTTGCTGTCTTTTAAATAATTACTACTGTAATACACTGTTTATTAATGAAATAACAGCGATATAATTTAAAAGACTGGCAAATAACAGTGATTTTATTTAAAAAGCAGTAATTTTGCTGTCTTTTAAATAATTATACTGTAATAAACTGTTTATTAATGAAATTACAGCGATATAATTTAAAAGACGGCAAATAACAGTGTTTTTATTTAAAAAGCAGTAATTTTGCCGTCTTTTAAATAATTATACTGTAATAAACTGTTTATTAATGAAATAACAGCGATATAATTTAAAAAGACGGCAAATAACAGTGTTCTTATTTAAAAAACAGTAATTTTGCCGTCTTTTAAATAATTATACTGTGAACACCTAGTTTATAAAAAAAAGTATACATTTTGGGAATTTTAAAAATATACATTTTTGGGAAATTTAAATATAATTGGGTTACTTAACATTGGGAAATTTGGTACATAAAACAATACGTGAAGTGTCAAGGTTTAAAAAGTAGAAATCAAACAATTTTCTAGGTTACTCTTATAATAATAAAACAAAAACATTAAACAAGTTGAGTTGCCTAGAAATGCAAAACAAATACTGAAAAATTTAATATTTAAAGAGAACAAAATTTTAAGACAGGGATTGATTGTTTATTAGATAAGAAAGAGTTAGTAAAGTCAAGTAAAGAGTTAAAGTTTGAGTTAAGCCCCGTACGGGCTATCCCTAGGGATATGCCCGTACTAAATTTAATTAGTTCAATAAGTTACGTTGGTTTTTAATGCAAAGTTAGTTGTGATGGTCCACCGGTCTCATTGTCCCAATAGATAGTTCCATATGGTACATTTGCCAAGTGACGTAAAGTGACCCTATATATGTATTCAAAATTCTATACGTCACAATACTGTAATACACTGTTTATTAATGAAATAACAGCGAAATAATTTAAAAGACGGCAAATAACAGTGATTTTATTTAAAAAGCAGTAATTTTGCCGTCTTTTAAATAATTATACTGTAATACACTGTTTATTAATAAAATAACAGCGATATAATTTAAAAGACGGCAAATAACAGTGATTTTATTTAAAAAGCAGTAATTTGCTGTGATACAAGGAGATATATAGGTAAATTATACAGGGCCGCCAGCGGTTCTAATATTATCACAAGTAGATATGCAAATTATATACGAGGCTGTCAACGACACTAATATTACCAAGTATACCTATCGAATAGCGAAAACCGCATGGTATATTAACCCATCAAGAGTAGGTTTCTTGTTTTGACAGGTTTCAGGTTGATTGATACAGTACGAACCAAGGAGGCAAAGTATGATGTGATTTAAAAACACACAACCACACCACACCTCTCGGGGACTGACCAAGTCTCTCTGAACTTATCTAATATATGTATTTACAATTATGACGCCTGCGCAAAAGTCTAAACATGAACAGGTAATTAAATATGAACAGCAAAATAAACAGCTGAACAGCCCTGTAGTTTCAAAATACAGCCCTGTATTTTTAAAATACAGCACCGTTTTTTAAAATACGGCACCGTTTTTCTAAAATACGGCACTGTTTTTTTAAAATACGGCACTGTTTTTCTAAATACGGTACTGTTTTTCTAAAATACGGCACTGTTTTTCTATGTGTGGGGCCCCAGGGCTTAGGCGGGGGGCGCAGGACCCGGAGCCCTAATTGTTAGACGTGGGGCGAGGGCTTATCCGATTAAATTTTAGGTTATGTTTCAATCATAACAGTGTCCGAATTTCTAGGTTATGTTGACGTCATTTTATTGCGCATGCGTAAGAACTATATAAGTTTAAGGTTATGTCATAAGGCGTGGAGCGCAACCTCTGTACGTGGCGCTCAGCGCATATCCTCATAATCCGCCATGTTTACACTCCTATTGACTGTCTTACGCATGCGTTAAAAAACAGCCCTGTATTTCCAAAAACAGCCCTGTATTTCCAAAAACAGCCCTGTATTTCTAAAAACAGGCCTGTATTTAAAAAAACAGCCCTGTATTTCTAAAAACAGCCCTGTATTTCCAAAAACAGCCCTGTATTTCTAAAAACAGCCCTGTATTTAAAAAAACAGCCCTGTATTTCTAAAAACAGCCCTGTATTTCTAAAAACAGCCCTGTATTTCTAAAAACAGCCCTGTATTTCCAAAAACAGCCCTGTATTTCTAATATACGTTAAAAACTGTTAAGGCCCTATTTACTCTCAAATAACATATTTATTTAAAAAATTAGTGTTAATATATTTATTTAAAATAATTGTTTAAAAAAGAATGACTAAAATCAAACCACTAGAAGCCAAGATATACGTTAAAAACTGTTAAGGCCCTATTTACACTCAAATAACATAATTATTAAAAATTTTAGTATTAATATTTGTAGATTTATAAAAATTAAATTATTAGCAAAAGAACAACTAAAATCGGTCTAATAGAAACCGAAATATACGTTAAAAACTGTTAAGGCCCTATTTACTCTCAAATAACATATTTATTTAAAAAATTAGTGTTATATTTATTAAAAATAATTGTTTAAAAAAGAATGAATAAAATCAAACCACTAGAAGCCAAGATATACGTTAAAAACTGTTAAGGCCCTATTTACACTCAAATAACATAATTATTAAAAATTTTAGTATTAATATTTGTAGATTTAAAAAATTAAATTATTAGCAAAAGAACAACTAAAATCGGTCTACTAGAAACCGAAATATACGTTAAAAACTGTTAAGTCCCTATTTACTCTCAAATAACATATTTATTTAAAAAATTAGTGTTATATTTATTAAAAATAATTGTTTAAAAAGAATGAATAAAATCAAACCACTAGAAGCCAAGATATACGTTAAAAACTGTTAAGGCCCTATTTACACTCAAATAACATATATATTAAAAATTTTAGTATTAATATTTGTAGATTTATAAAAATTAAATTATTAGCAAAAGAACAACTAAAATCGGTCTACTAGAAACCGAAATATACGTTAAAAACTGTTAAGGCCCTATTTACTCTCAAATAACATATTTATTTAAAAAATTAGTGTTATATTTATTAAAAATAATTGTTTAAAAAAGAATGACTAAAATCAAACCACTAGAAGCCAAGATATACGTTAAAAACTGTTAAGGCCCTATTTACACTCAAATAACATAATTATTAAAAATTTTAGTATTAATATTTGTAGATTTATAAAAAATAAATTATTAGCAAAAGAACAACTAAAATCGGTCGGTTAAGGCCCTAATAATTTTTCACCTTCACCATTTTGTCTATATATTTTTATGTATGCAGCGTTGCCGCTTCGGTTTGAATTATGCCATTATCAGCAGGTGTTCAACTAAATTCTGTGTTAGCTCCGGCAACTGTGCATTGATTCATTGTTATATGCTAATACCTTGGCCCCAATTATACCTCGTTTGGCGTTTTAATTATCATATCCCCAATGGCCTAGTGGTATATGGCGTTGGATTCTCACGCATGTGGTCAGGTGTCATGGGTTCGACTCCCAGCGCCGGCGAGACTTTTTAATTTATAGGTGATGACGTCTGGTCCCAATTATACCTCGTTTGGCGTTTTAATTATCAAATCCCCAATGGTCTAGTGGTATATGGCGTTGGATTCTCACACAGGTGTTGGACTGTCATGGGTTCGACTCCCAGCTCCGACAAGACTTTTTAATTTATAGGTCGTTTCAATTTTAAGTTTAGGTGATGACGTCATCGATGGTTAGTTACCCCTATCTAGCACGTGGTGACTTAGGGCATTAAAAATTCTAATTTTGCGTTAGGAATTGGGATGGCCATAAAAATGCAGATCGAACCTTAAATTTCTCCCATATGAAAATACATAGTAAAAACTACCCTTATTATGTTAGAAACGGTATAGCTCTTCTACTAACCCTGAGTAGAGGAATTAAACTGGACAATTCTTTAGAGCAGAAGCCATGAAAGTACCTTTAAAAATGCCGATAAATCCCCCACAGCCCGACGATGGGCGAGAGCAGAAAGCCTTTTTGTAAGTATTAGTTATGTGATTTTGAACCACCCTGTACATCATAAGGCATAGCAAAGGGCGTTTTTATAATAGCTTTTAGCATTTCAAGCGATTCAAAATTTTTATTAATAATAACTTTTTTAAATATGTAATACAAGTAACAAAAAATTACCGATATAGTGTCCATTCGAGGACACACTGTATGTATTTATGAAAATATGTAAATTTATGTTTTTTTATCTTTTGACATCCCACGAAGGCATATGCCTAAAAACCAGAGTACCGTGGGTGTCGGGTTATTAGATGTTTAACCCATCGTTCCCCCTGATCCGTCAACGTTGTCCAAGCACTGAAACATGCAGTTATGCATTTCACAGCATCTTTTAGACAACGCGGTAGTGCCAACACAATCGTTATTGTTAAATAACTACTACCTATATGTGTGTTACTTTTTTGCTTTTTATTTTTGTTTTAAATATTTGAAAAAAGATGTATAGCAAAAATGCCGTATCTTTTTTTACACATTCTAACTTATTTTTAAATAAATCAATGTCAATACTATTAAAATATACGTATTTCTATAATAATATTTTATAGCCCTTATTGCATCTAAATGATAAACCGAATTTCGAGAAACTAAATTTTCCTTAATTACCTTGCGCCATGAAGAAACCGTCATACGAAAACCGTTTTCCGTCTCTCTAAATGAAAAATAGCGTCTATGAGAATGAAAGCTTTTTCCAGAATGGATAAAATTAAATTAAAATGGAATCAGAAAGCTTTTTTCATGTTTAAATCACAAAGTTATTAGCATTATTAGATTGGTAAATTGGTTTTACGGCTCTTTTGAAGTTGGTCTTTTGAGGTTTTTTACAGTTTTTAATATGCTAGTGGATTTATGAAGGAATTTTTCTTTGCTGTCAAAATAAAGTCACTTAGGTACGTAAAGGTTTTTCTTCGATCTACATATTTCTAATACGTTTTTTACCTCCAAACTACATAATAGAGAATATGCAACACCATAAATATGCACACTTATACATATCCGTATACGCAACGAGAGACAATACGTCGGCGATCAAAAACGGGTAACAACACGGCTTAATAGAGACATTTTGCACCTCTTAAAATAACAGACGTTTTTTAGCCTTCTTATGGTTATCGTTATTAAACATAACGATTACGGCAGCAGTTTTAACAGAGATTTTGCAGCCTCTTTTAAGAAATTTTGCGCCTGCGCTTTCGACACATAACCCTATTTTTGCCTGTGGTTCACCGATTTTAAAGTTTACGAAAAATCAGTACTTACTTTTATTCTCCATAAGTTATAAATTGATATTTTAATATATGCAAACAGTTCTCTTGATTTTGTTTTTTAAAATAGATGTAAACAATACAGTATAAGCAAAAAAGCAAAACACAAAAAGTAAGGTTACGTTTGGTAGTAGAATAAAAAGCAAGTGTGCCAGATTGTAACATAATTACTGATTTAAAACATCCTTAAAAATGCAAGTCCGTTTTTAATTTCTTTACACTATTTTATTTTTCTTACTGCTATGGATTTTTTGCTAATTAGAGCCTATGTATCAATAATATTTTCATTAATACAGCATTAAAATTTCAACCTTCTTAAATAATTGATATTAAAAATTCTACAATCCGGCAACCAGGCAGTTGAACAATAACGATAACGATAAGCTCTTCGGTATTCATCCGTAATTAAAGGAGTCCGGTATGGTTAATAACGATAACGGATCATGTTTGCGTTACTGCGCAGTCTCAGAATAACGTTAACCACAACGGAATTGCAAAATAAGAGGTGCAAAATGTCTCTAATAGCATACTTACGTAACGTAATTTAAAATTCTTTATGCAACCACCTAAACTAATTTTGTTCAGGGTTTGTATCCTAACCTAACAGGTGTTAAACAGACGCCTAACAGTTTTTCTAACATTTTTTTTTCGTGATTATACTTATGTGGTTTAAGTGCTCTTTATTACGTGTTTAATTTAACGATGAATGCAATTTTGAATCCAATGTTTAACTTTAATTTTTTAACTTACTTGTCAGTCAATCAATCAATCAAATTTTATGGTTATGAATCTTTTTTTTCTAATTTTTAACTTACCAAAGTCGGGATACGTTACCGATCGCGATACGGATGCGTGTGCCCTATAGATAAGTTTGACGTAACCAACTGGAACCAACGTATCGCTTCTGCGCAAGCGCATTATGATACGGATAGGGATACGTGATGAATTTTTAAACTGTGTTTCTGTTAATTAATTAATACAGTGACCGCCAAAGAGTTGGACACATAGTGGAAAATTTTTTTATTTTGAAATTATTAAAAAACTTTTTTTTGCAATCACCTCTGCTTATCGAGTAACCAAACAGTCAATAATGACATCTGGCTCATAGGAGGCCTTTAGGAAGATAGTTAATACAAATTAAATTTAAATATCAAAAAGTGAGGTTAGTTGGCTCGATATCTAAAAAAAAAAAATATTTGAAAAAAGTGGCGAAAAATAAAGTAGTGTAGGTGTCGTCCTCTCGTTTATAGATAAAAATATTATCAAAAAATTACTGTATCTTTTATAATTTTTGAGACACTAATAGTAAGATCTGAATTTAAAACACTGGACTTACTTTAATTTGTTTAATAGCAGCGAAAAATACAAATGTTGTTTTACTGAACTCTGTATATTTACGTGTCGTAGAGAAATAATTTCCTTCATCAAACAAATCTATACTAATATTTTAAGAAGGTAAAATTTTTAACCGCCATTCTTCAGGAAATACTAAACCGATCATAAAAAATCTTTTACAATCAGAAAGCTACACTATTTAGGAGTGTTATAGGGTATATTTTATTTTGATTATATGAAAAGTTCAAATATTAACGCCGAACGAAGAGAGCACGGGTCGGCTATCTTGGATAAACTATAACTTTGTAAGGGCTAATCTTTGGAAATACTGAACGGATCATAAAAACTCTTTTACAGTTAGAAAGCTATACTATTTAGGGGTGCCAAAGGCTATATTTTATAATGATTAAAAAAATTAAGAAAAAAATAATGACATATCGGTATCTCAATTCAATAGTATAACAAGTCCAAAAAATGTAAATTAAAGTGATTACAATGTTAACGTCCCTAATTCATCTATTTATTAAGTTTAATGTAGAAATAACTCGTATTTTATAAATTTGATTCATAGAAGCACGATCTAAATATGTAATAACTCCAAATTTATGACTGTTTTATTTTATTTTTTTTTTTAAAAACCACGAAGGCCAAAAGCCTAAATACTAACGTACCGTAGGTGTCTTAAGGAGGTTAGAGGGAGTTTGTTGACACGGGACTTAAATACTTGAAGATTTGGAGGAGAAGGAAAGACCTCCGCGGGCAGCAGGTTCCACATTCTAGAAACTCTAGGAACAAAAGAACGAACAAAGTGGGAAGTTCGAGGCCTGTCCAGTTGGACCGTATTGAGATGCATACGCGCGGCACCACGAATTTCTCTGGTGGGAACCATGAGTGAAGGAACTATTCTGGACAATTCTTTTGAGCAGAAGCAATGGAAGTACCTATATAAAAGCGATAAATCCTCCACAGCCCGACGATGGGCAAGAGAGGGAAGCCTTTCTGTAAGTAATGGATCGTTAATTTAATAAGACGAATAGCTCTTCTTTGAATGGAATCAAGAATGCTTAGGGTTGTGGGGGACGTGTGGGGATTTAGTGTACTAACTTGGCTTGTTAGAGTATATAGCCATTTTTGACTTGCTACAGTGTTAAACTGAGTTATCGATATGTATATCAATCGATACCTATATTATAAAGACGTTAAATTTTGTAACTACGTGAATAAGCACCGGTGGTCCAGTGGTAGAATGCCCGCCTATCACACGGACGGCCCGGGTTCGATTCTCTGCGGATGCAGTTTTAATTTTTTTTTTTTTTAATAAAAATAGATAAGAAAATAGCAACGAATTTACCTATTTTTAGTAGATTTTTACTTCTAAATATAAAAAGTTCAAAGCAAAATACGACGAAGTGGGCACGGGTCGGCTAGTACTTAATAAACTTTCATTGCGGGTTATCAAAAGCCTTTGAACGGTAATATCGGTTATTACTTAATTTATTAAATAATTATATAATAATTTAGCAATATAAAATGCCAATAACTTCACCATTTAACTTAATAAAAGTCGTCTTAGTCCCTTTAAGCTCTATTCCATGTATTTTCGAAAATTCATTATGATCTAACACGCTATTTTTCATCCTGGATAGTTAAAACGGTTTGTGTCCCAAATGTAATGGTTTTTATGTTGCTCGTTATAATTAGACACGATGTAGCACCTCAAAAATTCTTTTAGAGCTAAAATATTAATGGTGGTTTAAAACTTTCTAGAAAAAGTTTTGAAATTCTTTTAAGCAGTCCGGCGTGAACCATAAATCATACCACTAAAAACGTGTCCCTGAATCTATTCAGTTTATAAAAATTTAAACCACCCCTCAGTATTTGTGCTATTAAAAATATATACTTTTTGTCTTACCTTGCAAACCTACCATTAAAAGGTTCTTTTAAAAAGCTTTAAGAAAAAAACCACATTAATTATATCTTATCTAACTTTGATAGTTTCGGAAATATGGTGATCCAAATTAGGTATATGGGTAATTATTATTAAATGTACCACCATTTTATAGCAGGTAAAGGTATTGACTTTATATTCTAGGGTTGTAAGTAATCGTCAGGAGCTTTAAAATGATGTGCGACAAGACCCCTATTAGGGATTATTTTTACAATATGGCGCTCAACTTTTAGTGTGACATTCATATCTGTCATTTCTTTCTTCAAATTAAAGGCGTTTTTTTGAGTTAATACGGTTCAAAACATTTTAGAACCATTTGAATACCTATCTCTATCTAACTCTCATATTTATATTGTCATTTCAAATGCGGTTTGAACCACTCCGATGAATACGGTTAAGGGGAAAAAATGATTTAGGTTTATGTTGTCTAACTAAAATCCCTTAATTTTCATAAAAATATACCGAACGATTCAAAAGTTAAAAGGGGGATGGGGTAATGACTTTAAACACGCACTGTATATAATTAGTGTTAAGGACCTTAAATAATCCACATCACTATTGTTTTTTAAGAGGTCTATAAGAAAAATTAATTTCTTGGCAAATACGTAGGGTGTTCAGTAAGTTTTGAGATACTTTGTAACTAAACGGTGCAGGAAAGTAACATTGATGTTTTTTGTTTGTACATGTCATGACGTGTCGTAGTCCTACATAGTTATTAGTAAACTATCAGTTTTGCGCTAGTTCGTGTCCAGCGATTTTAGCGCAATTGCGTCGTGGACGACTATCCCGTGCCGTGCAATTTTGAGATACAACTTTTTACGTGGGTTATCTCAAGAACAGTGTTTAAAAGAAATGAAGCCTATACTTGGTGATGACTGTCCATCTCGTGCGACCATATGCAGATGGTACAAACAATTTCAGCGGGGCTCGTTTTCGCTTGAAGACGCCTCACGCTCAGGTCGACCGTGTGAAGTGGTTACCCCAGAAAACATATCTGCCGTCCAAAAAGCTATAGAAACAAAACGACAAATTACATATCGACAGTTAGAAGAGACATTGAACATTAGTTTAGCAACATTACACACGATCATACATGAGCACTTCGGTTTTAGAAAAATTTGTACTCTTTAGGTTCCACACAAGTTAACTCCCGAGCAGCAGACACAAAGAGTGAATTGGTGTAAAAAAATGATGTCCAAATTCCAGGAGGGTAAATCTAAAGACATAGTGTCAATCGTCACGGGAGATGAAACTTATCTTTATTATTACGACGTCCCAACTTAACAACAGAATAAGATATGGGTTCTCGAAGGTGAAGAAACTTCGACCGAAGTTCGCAAATCAAGATCTGTAAAAAAAATAATGATAGTTGTTTTCTTTGGTTCAAGAGGAATAATTGAACGTGTTGTGCTCTGAGAACAGAAGACCGTAAATGCTCTCTGGTACACTACATTATGCCTTTCAAAACTTATAGAAAAGTTAAGAGTGATTCGCCCAAACTCGCAACTCGCTAGCTGGTACCTTCACCATGACAATGCCTCACCTCATCGAGCTGAACTTGCCAGTCAATTTTTGACAGATGCAGGCTTGAGACTTTTGGAACATCCGTCTTATAGCCCCGACTTGGCGCCGTGTAACTTTGGGTTGTTTCCTTTTGTCAAGAGCCAACTGAAAAGACAAAAGTTTAGAACTGAAGACGCGCTACTGGAGGCCTGGGATAAAATATGCGCTGAAATTTCAAAGGAAAAGTGGAAAGCTATTTTCGGTGACTGGTTTGTTAGAATGGAAAAGTGTATTCAATGTGGTGGAAATTATTTTGAAAAAATCAAATAAATGTAAGTATATCTCAAAACTTTTCGAACACCCTACGTATATAGAGTTTATCATTTAAATAAAACAGCATTGGTCAATATTATAAAATCAATGGTATATAAAAAATTACCACGCCACTGTATGCTACGTAAAGAAAATTGTAAAAAATTTATTAACCAAAACTAAGATGCAAGTGTACCTGAAAGAGCAATATTTTTACTATCGCCCTGTGAGGCAAAAACTAAAAAACTGTGACTAACGGTCGTATTCACCAAGCTCTGAAAAATATTTATTAGACCTATAGTCTACTTAAAAAGCAGGCTATCGGTATGATAAATATTTGTCAGAGCTTAGTGAATACGGCCGTAAATACTAAAGGTGCGTTCAGATTTAAAGCTGCAACCGTACCTCGTCGCGAAGCACGTTGCAAAGAGATCTTGCAACTACAACAGCCCCGTCCTTGAGGTTCGCCCTGATTCAAGCTTGTCGGTACCAAAGTCGGTCTATATAAGGTCACGACATTCGGCCATATTGCTTTAACGTGTTATGATGTCACATCTCCCATTTTCGGCCATGTTGTTCAGTGCCGGAGATATACAGTTTATTGTATTAGTAGAACAACCGTTTACACAGCAGTTTTTCATTATTATTAAATTGTAAATTCTTTTACTTTAAATAAAAAACATTTGGAATTACATCTTTCAACAAATATCACTTTAAAAACAATGCAAAATGATATGCGCAAATTCTAGACGCCACTGGATTGATCATCAGCTTTGATTTTACCCAGTCTTGCCAACTTTTCTCCGTGGAGTGCCCTTCCTTGCGTCCCCGACCTCAAACCGCCTAAAAGTTGAAGATATGTCGCAACCTTATAAATATAACCTAACATTAACTTCAAAAGAGTTTAACAACGCGACGCCGCAACCCCGTATTCAACACTATATTGTTGATTGGGGGGAACCATAAGCAGCAACACTTCTCAGGTTCGCAACGGCGTTCGTTCCGACTTCAAGATATGTTCGTGACGTAATTTTGTTGCAGGTCGTGGTTAAAATCTGGGCTTACTTTTACTTTCTTTTTACATTATAGCGGGAGCCAGGAGCCGGAAGCCGGGAGCCGGGCGACGAACCGACGCCGACGCTATCGAAGTGTATGGAGGCATATGAGACCTTTCACCTGTTGAGATCCGGAAAGTCGGCAAACTCAAAGGCTCCATATAATTTTTTATCCCTCTATCCGGCGAATCCGGCTTAGTATGAAACGTGGGTTACAGGAAACCGCAGCGGTTAACTTTGACGTCACTGTAATTCAAAATGGTTGTGCTGCAACTCCTGTACCTCCTGTACTTCCACGATTTTATTTTTTATTTTACATACGGTATAGTTTAACCTACGAATAAAGAGGCTAATCTGCGTATGCACTAATTTAAAATACAAACAATGTTAAAACCCTCTTTTTATGCAAATCGTATTTTACAAATTACATAAAAAAAAGGTTATATAGCACACAAAGTATTCAGCTGATATAAACAGTCTTTAAAGAGGATTAAGGGTTGTTTAAACCAAAAACACTCTCTAAAAGCGAAGCAAATACCCCACATATATACGCTTATGGGGGTGATGTTAACAATATGCCTGAGATAAAATTACGAACTCGATAATGATAAAGAAAAAGAAAGGGGTAATGTAGAGGAGCCCTCCCTCATTGCCGTGACCTACATTTTATGAAAATTTCCAGAGGTGGAGTGAAATACGAAATATAAGAGCCGCAAATCCCAGGTCGAGTTAACGAGATTAAAATTAGTTACTGGCGGCACGTGATTTTTGAGTAAGGGGAAAAGATGCAAAACATAATTAGCACTTTTAGTATGGAAAGTAGAGGATTTTTTCTTCCAGAATTTGCCAGGAGTTATATTTTTACAAATAGGTGCAGCATGACGTAATGAACCTTAAAACACAAAATACTTACTAATATGGCGAACGAAATTGCCGCCATTTTGTAAAAACCGTTTGGGCCTGTATCTCCGTAACCATGCACTTAAGGCCCATAATTATAACGACCTTTATTATAGGTAATTAAATTTTCTATCTTTTAGGTGTTGAAATTTTTTCGTATCACTTACCTTTTACGATTTATAAAATTATTACTTTTTGTTTATTGACTTTTTACCGATATCTCTTAATAATTTTTAAATAATAAATTGCTAATAATCAAACTTTTAAATCAATAAATTTTCTACAACTTTTAATTAAATTTTTTTCTTAAAATTAATATTTTTGAAGTTACAATGCGTTCAGTGGTGTACTACCGAGTACAAGGTTATTAAGAACGAAGTATGCATAGCGTAATCCGAGAATAGAAACCACCTGACCAGATGTTGGATGACGTGTTCGCGCCAAGCTGGTGTCACAGGATTTTGATCTTAACGCGTAATAACTTTAAAAATATTAATTTTAAAGAAAAAAGTTTAAAATAAAAATATAGAAAATTTATTGATTCAAAAGTTTAGTTATTAGCAATTTATTGTTTGAACAATTATTAGAGGAGTTATCGGTAAAAACGTCAATAAACAAACAGTAATAATCTTATAAATCGTGAACGGTAAGCGACACAAAAAAATTGTTAAACAAAAAGATAGGGAATTTAATTATCCATAATAAAGGATTTTATAATTATGGGCCTCGAGTGCACGGTTACTGGAGATACAGGCCCAAACGGATTTTCGCAAAATGGTGGCACTTTCGTTCGCCATATTTGACACTATTTTATGTTTTTAGGTTTATTACGTCAAACCTCATCTATCTGTAAAAAAATTGCTCCCCATTGCCTGTACTATTTAATGTATCTTTTAAATCAGTTTTTGAGCTAAAGAATTAAAAATTTTAGGTAGTAGTTATTTGAAAATATCAACCGTGGTGGCACTACCGCGTTGTCTAAAAGGTGCTGTGATATGCATAACTGCATGTTTCAGTGCTTGGACAACGTTGACGAAACAGGGGGAACGATGGGTTAAACATCTACTAACCCCACACCCACGGTACTCTGGTATTTAGGCATATGCCTTCGTGGTATGTCAAAAAGATTTAAAAAAATGGCACTTACTACTGAAAAACTTAAAAGGATAATTCTATGATAAAAATTAGAATTTTTACCTTTTTATGTAACTTAAATGAAAATAATTATTTTTAAATTATTTCTTTTAAAATAATCTTTTAAATTTTTATAATATTATTGTAAGAGCAGAATGGCTATTCATAGTATATAAAAAGTTTAGTTTTTTTTTATTATATATTTTTATTCTGGAGAAAAAGCAAATAATATTTTGTTTAAAATATTCCAAGAAAACAAAATAAACAACTATAAACTAACTTTAATAATAAATCCAGATATTTTTAAAAAATTTGGGAGACGCCTCTTATTTATTAGAAGACATGTTTGGCACACAAGACAAAAAATTAATTTTTACCAGTGTCGTTCATAAAGGGTTCAAAGTAAATAGTTAAGAAAAAATAGTACAAATAGTACGTGAAAATGCTAAAATAAAAATATTTTTTTATATTCTCATTTACATTGGAACAAATTTGACCCCTTGACTTTTTTTTATTTGATGTATGGTTTTTGCATAAATAGAAACCATTTCTCGGCATGGTCAATTCTCTATGAAATAAAAATAAAAATGATAACAATTGTTATTTTTTATTGTAAAATTTGATATTATCAACACGAAATGACCATTCCGAGAAATGGTTTTTATTTATTTACCAGAAAATCGTACATAACAAAAGTCAAGAAGTCAAGAGATCAATGGAAATTTTAAAAATATTTTTAATAAAGAAAAAATGCAGTGACGTATTCCCGCAATGCTTCTTTTAGGGTTTAAAAATATGCAATTAAGTAGTTTTTTTCTCTTAAAGAAAGCGAGAGAAAAATATTAAAGAGTATAAAAGCTTTATTTTTATTTGCTTAATCTAAAGAAAAACAAAAATTTTACACATATTTACAAAGTGGGTTGTGTACCGTTTTTTTGTTAGAAATATTCCTTCAGTTGTCGATTAGGACGTCACTGGACTTATTATTATAATTAAGTTAGTAATAAATTATTCCCGTAATGCCATAAAACTAATTATTAAATTAAAATAAAATTGGGCAAAAGATATATAGGATATTAAAAAAAAAAACATTTTTTTCACAACATTCACACACTGTATCTTGAAAACGAGGAATTTGTGGACCGATTTTTAGGTTTATATAAACTTTTTTTATACAGGATGTTCATTTGAAAACTTTCCACTCAAGTTATCTTCGAAACGAGACAGATTGAGAATTGGACGGCGCCCTTTAACTCTTAACCACCAGGGCCACCACCCAAAATTCTTAAATGAGAAGGCAGGTCAGTGATACATCATTTTAAAGCTCCTGACGAGTACTTTATAACCCTAGAATATGAAGTCAATATCTTCACCTATTACAAAATGGCGGTACTTTAAAAATTACCTAAATACCTGATTTGGATGGTCATATTTCCGAAACTAATAAAGTTAGATGTACTTAATGTGGTATTTTCTTAAAGCTCATTTAAAGATCTTTTAATGGTAAAATAATATACAGGGTTCTTAAATAAAAAAATATGTACTTTTTCTTCTACCCTGTATATTACTACCAGTATCAATATTAAAAAATCTTTAAAAGAGCTTTAAGAAAACACCACATTAGGTACATCTAACTTTATTAGTTTTGGAAATATGGCCATCCAAATCAGGTATTTAGGTAATTTTTAAAGTACCGCCATTTTGTAATGGGTAAAGATATTGACTTCATATTCTAGGGTTATAAAGTACTTGTCAGGAGCTTTAAAATGATGTATCTTTCGACCCGCCTTCTCATTTAAGAATTTTGGGGGTGGCCCTGGTGGTTAAGGGGTTAAAGGGCGCCGTCCAATTATTTGTAAAAACGTTCCCTCTCAATAAATATCTTGACGTGTTTCGGCGATTTTCTCAAATCTGTCTCGTTTCGAAGATAACTTGAGTGGAAAGTTTTCAAATGAACACCCTGTATAATAAAGCGTATAGACCCCGTTCAAAATATAACCGAATACCATGTACATAACATTGTATTTTTGATTTTGTGTATTGAGCTCTCTCTGTTAGACAAACCAGGAGCTCCCTCTTATATTCAAATAAAAAGTTTATTCCTTATTTTAGTGGCAGACGCCAGCCAACCTGATGAATAATTTAAACATTAATACTTAAAGTTAGAAATACGTTGCTTTAATGAAAACATTACGCCGCTGTCTGAAAGTTGGATCCATTCAAAAGGGAGCTTATGTATGTTGTTCCAACTGGAAGATTAGGAGGGTAAAGCCTGTAAAGATACTTCAAGAACTTTAATCGTCGTTTTGGATATCGCAATTAACATCTAAATGATACAACGTGAATAGTTTTGTTTCTGAATTAATTGAGATCAGCTCAGAGGTCGGGATTCTGCTTAATAATACTATAAATGAAATGGAGTTAAGTAATAACTAAATTACAGAAGGGTTAATTTGTTTTGTTTCTGTAGCTCATTGACTAAAATAATTTGAATAATTAGATATATGTTATTTTATGTTTTATTTGTTTTCTGGGAGATTAAATTTAAACAAAATATTATTTGGCTTTTCTCCAGAATAAAATTAAAAAGTTTATTTAACATTTTAAGAAAATTAAAACTTTTATACATTATGTAGAACTATTCTGCTCTTACACAATATAATATAAGTTATTATTACTTTAAAAGAAATAAAATAATGAAATATTTAATATTAAGTTACTTACAATACAAAGGTTTCAATCTATAAACAAAGGTTCATTGGCACTCGGTTGAAATCATTTTAATGCAATAAAATAAAATCTTAACAAGACGCCAGACGAGAACTGGACCAATGGTTGCGTCTCAAAAATGTGGTAAATAGTTTACCAAAAATGTGGTAAACAGTTTACCTAAAAACTTACTTATAAACTTGTTAGAAAACTGAAAAAAAAATTAAAAATTAAATATCTGATGGACACTTTAGAGTTTGACATTACTTTTGAAAAATTAACTGGTAAAAGATACACCTATTAGGTATCTTAACCAGATAAAAAGAATAGTAAAAAATGTTTAGCCATATAATAAAGTATTTTATGTTTTATTTGTTTTCTGGGAGATTAAATTTAAACAAAATATTATTTGGCTTTTCTCCAGAATAAAATTAAAAAGTTTATTTAACATTTTAAGAAAATTAAAACTTTTATACATTATGTAGAACTATTCTGCTCTTACACAATATAATAAAAGATATTATTACTTTAAAAGAAATAAAATAATGAAATATTTAATATTAAGTTACTTACAATACAAAGGTTTTAATTTTCTTAAAATGTTAAATAAACTTTTTAATTTTATTCTGGAGAAAAGCCAAATAATATTTTGTTTAGATATATGTTAATTTGATATCCTACATGTTACAGTATTTTTAAATATAGACATTTAGGCAGGGGCAGTCATATCGACTATCTGAGGGGGGCCATGGGCCGAGGAGAAGTGTGTAAGGTGGCAAAAAACAGAAAAATTTAAAGGAGGTTCAAATTAATTTTGAAGAGAAAAAAACCTCTTTTTATTGTTTTCACCTTCCATTCTTTTTATAAAATTACACAAAACCTCCTTCCCACGTATTTGAAAAGGTCCTTACTCTTCAATTCCATCATCAGCCTCACCCCTCGGACCAACCTTGGGGGACCGTCAATAAATGCCCATATTTGCCATTAGACATGTATGAAACACAATAAAATAGAAAGGATGTCGCATCCAATGGGGGGCATGGCCCCCCATGACCGCCTCTGCTTTTAGGAAACATTTTATTATTCAGTATTTTGCTGAAGACGACTAGAAAAGTTAAAACGTTGAGTTTTTTAAATAAAATATGTGTCTAAAGTCAGGACCCCTCCTGACGAGTACTTTTTAGTTCTAGAATATAAAGTCAATACCTTTACTTACCTACTACAAATTACCCGAATACCTGATTTGGATGGCCATATTTCCAAAAATAATAAAGGAAGATATACCAAATGAGGTGTTTTCTTAAAAGTCTTTAAAACATCTTTTTATTGGTAATACTATACAGAGTGCGTCATTAAAAAAATATATACTTTGTGTCCCAAATTTTTTTCGAAATTATTGCCATAAAAAACAGGTATACAGGGTGTTCATTTGAAAACTTTCCACTCAAGTTATCTTCGAAACGAGACAGATTTAAATAATTTAAAAGTGAGACATAACTGATGTCCGCGTGGTTTCATTACTGCTGATGGCTTTATACAGGGTGCTACAAATTCGAGGGGCACCATTGGGATCTCGGGAACGGTAGGAGCTACAGGGTTAGCTAAATTGTGGTAAAAGTTGCGCATTTTTATGTTTAACAATATTCCGTTTAAAGAAATTAAAAATTTGCAGCCTTTTCGTAATTATGCAGAAAAAATGAAATTTTGCAAAACAGATTTTTTTTTTCTAGTTTATTTGAAGAAATATTTTTAAAAACAAACGACACATTATTGATACCGCTTCTTCTGTTCTATAAAAAGATGTCATTATATTTAAGAGCCGAAATTTCATCTTTGAGCCACCTTCGTTTTTCTAAATAGGAGGAATATTTGGCTTTAAACTTTAAAAACTCGTCCAACTATAGACCCATTTCACTCCTCTGAATGCTTTGTAAAGTAATGGAGAAATCCATTATTAGGTATTTAGAAAAACATAAAATTTTACATGACAGGCAATACGGATTTCGTCACAAGAGATCTACAGCAGATCTTCTTTCCTTCGTTTCACACAACTGGAACAAGTCTCTTGAGTTTCTAGGTGAGTCCCAGATCGTTGCTCTTGATATACCTAAAGCTTTCGACCAAGTCTGGCATGACGCACTTCTTAATAAACTTCCCTCCTACGGTCTTCCAACTAAACTCTGCTCTTGGCTCTCCAGTTATCTTTCTAATCGACGTATATCAGTCATTGTTGATGGCCACTCTTCAAGCTTTCACGAAATTAATGCTGCCCAAAAGTATTTTTCTCCTTCCAATTTATACACTTTGTATGTGTCCCAAGTTCGACCCTCTCTGGAATATTGTTCTCATGTCTGGGGAATGGCATCCCCTACAACCCTCAGCATTCTTGATGCCATTCAAAGAAGGGCTGTTCGTCTTATTAATGATCCTTTACTTACTCAAAGACTTCCTTCTCTTGCCCATCGTCGAGCTGTGGGAGATCTATCGCTCTTCTATAGATACTTTCACGGCTTCTGCTCCGACGAATTGTCCAGTATAGTCCCTCCTCTTGCAGTTCCCAACAGAGAAACTCGTGGTACCGCGCGTATGCTTTCCTATACAGTTTAATTGGACAGGCCCCGAACTTCCCATTTCGTTCGTTCTTTTATCCCTAGAGTTTCTAGACTGTGGAACCTGCTGCCAGCGGAGGTCTTTCCTTCCCCCAAAACTTCAAGTTTTTAAGTCCCGTGTTAACAAACTTCCTCTTACCTTGCTTAAGACACCCACGGTACGTTAGTATTTAGACTTTCAGCCTTCGTGGATTCTCCAAAGATAATTAAAGAAAAAAATAGCTTTTACTTTACATGACTTTCCTCAAGTAAAATCAGCTGGGAAATAAAAATGGCTGACTTTTTATTTTAATTGGCATTGACAACTCGATAAATTAACAAAAAACTAAATGCATTTTGTTTTATGCAACAATATTAAAAAAAGAAGTTTATTTATTGATCCCGAAAATCTAGGGATTTAAGGAATTTAATCCCGAAAATTTCGGGACTTAAAGGAGCGGGATTCCGGGAATATATCCCCTACACCCTATAGAGTAAAGGAATATTCTCTTTTTGTAATAAAACATTTAACTAATATAATTTTTTCTATTTTTTTACAGGTAGGCACACTGTAAAAGAAAATGATACAACCTTTCAGGGTAACGTATAATAGCAATAAGTTTATATTTTACTAAAAAAAAGTTAATATTAAGTTCGTGCTTTTAGACACGTTCACAAAAAGAGTTAACACAATTTTATTTTATATTAAATTTAGGCAAGTCAAGTAAAAAAGATGTAGACTTCTGCCAATAAAAAATTTCAGATCCACGCTTATTTGATCAATTTTCTTAAAGGAAAATTCGTACCTTCCCCATTCTCATTAAATTAAAAAAAAAATTCAATTTAATAATATTTTCGAGCACAAATAAAAAAGTTAAATCTTTAAAAAAGGATGCTGATTTGTGTAATAAAAAGTGTTTTTATTGTTAAATGTAAAAGATCTACACAAGAAGAAAATAACGCGAGATACATTTTTTAAAAGTTAATTAAAACTCAAATAGTGCTACAGTTTCAATGTTAACTGCATTATTTTTTATATTTATGTACGAGTAAGTATAACACCCATAGGCACCACGAGGGTGATGCAAGGGGTGCGTTTGCACCCTTGGCTTTTAAATGAAATGGCCGCGCTATTTGAATTCAACAGAATACGTATGAGGTATATTTTCTAAGGTGAAGCCGTTTTTTTGCTTTTAAAATTCCCATGTTACATACGTAAAGTTTCTTTTTTGGACCCCTCTAAAAGTTATCCTGCCGGCGCCCATGATACCATTTTCGTACAAATAAAAATATTTGACCCAGATATGTAATACGTTGTGTGGGAGCAAAGCTGCAGAGGAATCTCAACAGTCGATTCGATTAAATCGAGCAAGTCGATGGGCATCTCTACCTGGTGATGCATCGCCGAGCGGGACATAGGAAATACCATGTACTTTTTAATGGGGTCAATTATTGGCTTCCCTAATTATTTTAGAGAAAAATTCTATTGAAGTTTATTGAAGAGCATGCAAATCTACGTACATGGTAAAACTTTAGATTTTTCGGTTAACCTGTTTGCTAGTTAGATGCTAATATATTTTTAAAAATGTTACATTATTATCGTCTAATATTTATGAACAACAATAAAAATACCAGTTAGCGTGATTTTTGATAATAATAAAGCACTAAATTTCAAAATGACAACGCTATGTCACGCTAACTGGTATTGTTGTTCATAAATATGAGGCAATAATAATGTAACAATTTTTAAAAATATATTAGCATCTAACTAGCAAACAGGTTAACTGAAAAATCTAAAGTGTTTACCATGGACGTAGATTTGCATGCTCTTAAATAAACTTCAATAGAATTTTTCTCAAAATAATTAGGGGAGCCAATAATTGGCCCCATTAAAAATTACATGGGGTTTCCTATGTCCCGCCCGGCGATGCATCACCCAGTATAAAGTTAGCCTCGACATTCGATCGAGTTTACCTATGGCAACTTTCGATTTTCTGTCTAATTTTGACAAAGTCATTTGATTTATTACGGACAAATAAAATGTTAACTAACTTCGCAAAAGCTTTGAAAAGGCAGTTAAAACGATTTAATATTGTTAGAAATAAAATTATATGCTCTAATACCAAGGACGTTATAAAATATTTTTTTGCCCTAAAATTATAACAGTGACATAACTTGATAAAATCGACTGCCTTGTTATGATCGAGTATTTTTAATCGAATAGAGACGATTTATCAAACGTCGCGCTATAGAAAGTTTGAGAAAATTTTTGACGAAATTAAATATCTCAGAAAGGATGGCTTGTAGATATTCGATTTTTGCACGAAAATAAAGTTGATGTAATTATCTGACCAAGAAAATAGTCTTTAAAAAAATCGTAAGTGCCCTGAGGTTATATCCTATAATTATCTGAAAGTTTTATGAAAAAATTGCCTTTTTTATTATAACTTTCCTACCACTCTAGATATTTCCACAAAATTTGATACACTTCTTTTTACAAATATATTAAATTTTGCTGTAAAAGTTAAAAAAACCGTGACGTTCGAACACAATTTGTATTGATTTTTTTTTAAAAGAAAAACTTGTGCGCCACTGCTTTTTTCAGTCAATATTATTTTTGAACTACTTATTTACTTTGGGGATATTTTGGTCTCATGATATTTTTCCGTACGACAAACTAGTTAGTTATGGCAAAATCGTTAAAATCTAAAATGGTGTTTTGTTTTTAATTTTAAGTTAGGTTCTTGACAACAATTTTTTAAGGACAATAAGACTGTAGTAGTCTAAGTATTTAACCTTACTTTAATACAAATTATTCCAAAACAAATTTAACATACAAAACACCATATTAGATTTTACCGATTTTGCCATGGATCAAAATGGCTTTGATTTATTGATTTAAACGAAAACCGTTTGTCGTACAAAAAAAAGAGAGCAAATTAACCCTAAGGTAACTCTGCTCTTGGCTCTCCAGTTATTTTTCTAATCGACGTATATCAGTCATTGTTGTTGGCCACTCGTCAAGCTTTCACAAAATTAATGCTGGAGTGCCTCAGAGTTCAGTACTAGCACCAACTTTGTTTCTTCTTTACATCAACGACCTTCTTTCTTCCACAATCAATTCCATTCATAGTTATGCTGACGATAGTACCCTTCACTCCACTTTTCAGATTCTCAAACCAATCTCTCAACCCGACTTGGAAAGCAAACGCAGGGCAATGCAGATATCTCTTTCACAGGTTCTCAATTTGATATTGGATTGGGGCGCCAAAATCTCGTTCAATTTAATGCATCCAAAACACAATCATGTTCCTTGTCGCGAAAGAAATCATTAAACACTTACCCTTTGATTATGAGTGGACAGGTGGGCAGAGCGGGGACACATTTAACCTTGTGGGCGTCACATTTGAGAATAACCTTAACTGGCATAAACATATTTTATCTATAGCCACCGCGGCTTCAAAAAGCTTGGATTTCTTTTCCGAGCCAAAAGTATTTTCTCCTTCCAATTTATACACTTTGTATGTGTCCCAAATTCGACCCTCTCTGGAATATTGTTTTCATGTCTGGGGAATGGCATCCCCTACAACCCTCAGCATTCTTGATGCCATTCAAAGAAAGAGCTGTTTGTCTTATTAATGATCCTTTACTTACTCAAAGATTTCCTTCTCTTGCCCATCATCGGGCTGTGGAGATCTAGCGCTCTTCTATAGGTACTTCCATGGCTTCTGCTCCGACGAATTATCCAGTATAGTTCCTCCTCTTGCGGCTCCCAACAGAGAAACTCGTGGTACTCGGCATGCATCCCTATACGGTCCAAATGGACAGGCCCCGAACTTCCCATACTTCCGTTCGTTCTTTTATCCCTAGAGTTTCTAGACTGTGGAACCTACTGCCAGCGGAGGTCTTTTCCTTCCTCCAAATCTTCAAGTTTTTAAGTCCCCGTGTTAACAAACTTCCTCCTTACCTTGCTAAGACACCCACGGTACGAGTTAGTATTTAGGCTTTCAGCCTTTGTGGATTGTCCAAAGGTAAAAAAAGTAAATAAGTATTTTAAAAATTATATCGATTGAAAGACAAAGCAGTGGCGTACCATTTTTTCTTCAAAAAATTTAATAGAAATCTGGTTCGAATGCCAATGGTAATTTTTTTTAACTTTTACTGCAAAAATGTAATATAATAGTCAAAAAAAATGTACTAGATTTTGTGGAAATATTTGGAATGGCAGGAAATTTAGTGATATAAAAGGCATTTTTCCCTTAGAACTTTGACACCTCTGTATCTTGGAAAAAAGCATTTTTAAACATAATTTTATTTGAAAAAATCTTGTTTTCTTGCATTTTACACAGTGATAAAAGGAAAGCACCAAGTTTAAAATAACCCTGTATAACTAAAATTATTATTTTGAAAACATCTTCTTTTCCCGCGAAGTAGTTTATAAACTAGGAATACTAAACAGATCGACAGCAGCGTTACAGGAAACCTGCGGCGCCGAAAAACTCAAAGTAATCGCCAAACAGCAGGAAATTACTTCAAGCAATCATTTAAATTAGAAAATACTCATTTCATTAGAGATACGGCGCACTAAAGATAAGTATTCGCTTTGCAAAGCTTGAGAAAATTCCCACAATTAAAAACACCTGTTGCGTTTTCAGACGCCTATACACAAATTAGTTCGCAACCATAAACCGCTTGGTGGCATTGGATACTCATATAATTAATATAGCATTACCTTACAAGAAATTAAAATTTTTAAAGAACAGTCAGCCGTAAAAACTATGTGAACTCACTCAGACATGTTATGGTTCGCGGGGTTTTTTAATATTTTTTGCCGTAAAAAGGTTAGAAAGAACGGAAATAGATAAATACCCACATTGTTTTAATCAGTTTCAAAATACAAGATACATTTTTAGGAATGTTTTAATTTCTTTTTACAAAACATATAATACAGGGTGGCCCACCATATTCGGCAAGGTCTGTAGCTGGATAACCATGGGGTTTTTAAAAAAGTAAATACTGAAACATATACAGGTCGGATAAGGCCACAGTATAAAATTATTTTACTCTATACAGGATGTCTCAAAAAGTGTGACGTATCAAAGTTATATTTTTTTAAATGGAACACCCTATATTTTATGACGGTTTTAGATTCTACATAAAAAAATAATTTAAGTTTGTTAATAGTACTAAGTGTCTAATTTTATTCGTTTTTGTGATATTTGATTTTTTTCAAAATGCAGGGGTGTAATTAAATTAATTTTATT
The DNA here is from genome assembly GCA_014170235.1 of Listronotus bonariensis. Lineage (NCBI taxonomy): Eukaryota > Metazoa > Arthropoda > Insecta > Coleoptera > Curculionidae > Listronotus > Listronotus bonariensis. The sequence continues at coordinate 59,723 of JACEGR010000889.1, read as the reverse complement.
TTAACAATATAAACTCCTTAAACTTTAAAATTTGTTACAAGATTAGGAAAAGTCTGCCTTATCATACGTAGGTCATATCGAGATCATAGATTATACAGGGTGATCAAAAAATAATTTCAATTTTTTAGAAAGTCAAATAGCAATATCTCTCTTATTTTAAATGGAACACCCTGTATTTTTTACACCACGTGATGACAAACCAAATGCTCTATCAAATGGTGTATAGGTTGCCTATACCTATCTTTTATACTTTTTAAGTAAATTCCGTTTTAACATATTTTTATTCCAAATGTCTATTTAAATGTAAGTAGGCTGGGATATAGCTATGCCTATTTACTAAGCCGTTATTGCAAAATGTAAATTTGTTGGAAAAAGCACAAAATTAAAAAATTTTGTATTATCTGCTACTATTTTTAAAATTCACAGAAAAAAATTCATTAGTTGCTTATAACGCTACTTCCAATAACACTTATTTCAGCTGAATGTGGTAATGATAAAACTTGTGTTTTTAAACAATCCTAATAACGCCTCTGGTCAGTTATGACGACATTCTGTGACCTATAACTTGTTTCTTCCATTATCCATAATCACTGTGTGCAAATTTTTTAAAGCAACTATTAAGGTTATCAGATGGTTTCTCCTGGAATATTTTTCAGGATTAACTCTAGACTAAAGTAAAAAATTTCACACATCCTACCAGTATTATATCATCTTGTTGTTGTAGAAGACGGGTTTTTATTTAAAATCATTGAAATTTCTTTTAAACTGACTAAAACACTAGTAATCAATAAATGGTCGTTGTTATTTTCTTAAGAAAAATATTATTGGCTGCTATGTCACAGCCAACTTTAATTTAAATAAACATTTGGATTAAAAATTTGTAAAAACGGATTTTACTAAAAAGAACAAAAGATAGGTATAGGCGACCTATACACCATTTGAAAGAGTATTTTATTTGTCATCATGTAACGTAAAATAATACAGGGTGTTTCATTTAAAATAAGAGAGATATGGCTATTTGATTTTCTGAAAAATTGAAATTATTTTTTGATCACCTTGTACAATATTTGATCTTGATTTAACCTACGTATGATATGGCAGACTTTTTCTAATCTTGTTACATATTTTAAAGTTTAAAGTGTTAAAAGTGTTAAAGTAAAATCAATTTAATTTTACCTCTGCATTTTTCAAAAAATCAAATATCACAAAAACGAATAAAATTAGATAGTTAGTACTATAAACAAATTTGAGTTATTTTTTAAAGTAGAATCTAAAACCGTCATAAAATATAGGGTGTTCCATTTAAAAAAATATAACTTGGATACGTCGCACCTTTTTGAGACACCCTGTATAGACTAAAATAATTTTATACTGTGGTCTTATCCGACCTGTATATGTTCCAGTATTTACTTTTTTTAAAACCCCATGGTTATCCAGCTACAGACCGTGTCGAATATGGTGGGCCACCCTGTATAAATACCCACATTGTTTTAATCAGTTTAAAAATACAAGATACATTATAAGGAATGTTTTACTTTCTTTTTACAAAACATATAATATTTTATTATCACCAGTGGCGGCTGGTATTAAAGGGCACAACGAAACGTACCCACCGTTTAAACAGAGTTGAGTCGAATACTGAATTTCGGTATTCGAATACGGATACGAATACCGTTAAAAAAGTATTTGAAGACTGAATATTTTCGAATACCAAGAAAAAAAAGTATTCGAATACTCAGTATTCATGAATACCAAAACTGAGTATTCATGAATACTGAAGGCCAAAAATTTTTAAAAACAAACAAAAAGATTTTTTGTTTTAAAAGAAAAATCAAAAAGCGATCTTTCTCTTTTTCTTTTTATTTTTTTTTCGTAAGAAAAATGCAGTGGCGTACCTTTTTTCCCTTAAAAAATATTCGCATTTTTATGTAGTTGTAAAAAAACTGCTGTTTTTCCCAAATTTAACACCCTGTAGTTCCAAAAGTAGGACATTTAGAATATTATCAATTTTAGGCGTTCAACCAATTATAACCGCGGTAATATTTGGTAATATCTTTGACGTATAATACATTAGAGACATTTTGCACCTCTTATTTTGCAATTCCGTTGTGGTTAACGTTATTCTGAGTCTGCGTAGTAACGCAAACATGATCCGTTATCGTTATTAACCATACCGGGCTCCTTTAATTACGGATGAATACCGAAGAGCTTATCGTTATCGTTATTGTTAAACTGCGTGGTTGCCGTATTGTAGAATTTTTAATATCAATTATTTAAGAAGGTTGACATTTTAATGCCGTATTAATTAAAATATTATTGATACATAGGCTCTAATTAGCGAAAAATCCATAGCAGTAAGAAAAATAAAATAGTGTAAAGAAATTAAAACGGACTTGCATTTTTAAGGATGTTTTAATTCAGTAGTTAATTTACATGTTACAATCTAGCACACTTGCTTTTTATTCTACTACCAAACCTAACCTTACTTTTTGTGTTTTGCTTATACTGTATTGTTTACATCTACTTTAAAAAACAAAATCAAGAGAACTATTTGCATATATTTAAATATCAATATATAACTTATGGAGAATAAAAGTAAGTACTGATTTTTCGTAAACTTTAAAATCGGTCAACCACAGGTAAAAATAAGGTTATGTGTCGAAAGCGCAGACGCAAGATAAATTTTTTAAAAGATGCTGCAAAATTTCTGTCTAAAACTGCTGCCGTAATCGTTATGTATAATAACGATAACCATAAGTAGGGCAAAAAACGTCTGTTATTTTAAGAGGTGCAAAATGTCTCTATTGTTTAATCGTGAACATAACCGATTGGTAAATACTGTATTTAAATTGGTTTCTTCGCCTAAAATTGATGTATATGTTCATATGAAGTTTTTTTCTTATTATTTGTTGGAGAATTTTCCCATAAAGTTTGTCGGTAAAGTTAATGGACACCCTGTATAAATAACATTTATATTGTTAAAAAAATACAAATAAATATTTTCCACTGCTTTCAAGTAAGACCGCGTAATCCTGACTTAAATTAGCTGGAAAATAAAAATGGCCAACTTTTATATTTACTGTGAATGAAAATGAAATTTATTTATTGATCCCGAAAATTTCGGGACTTTAAGAGGGAAATGTAATCCCGAAGATTTCGGGACTATAAAAGAGGCGGGATCCCGGGATTATATTCCCCACACACATGTGATAACAGGTATTACAACTTATAATAAAATAGAATAACAATACTGCACAAATGCAGACATAATTCAATTTCGCGCTTACGCGGCCTGTCTCGTCTCGTAGTATTATAATGACTAAATTTAACCTTGTCGACGACAAAACCACCGCAAACATGTTTTAATTTGCTTAAGATGCGTAAAAAATAATATTAATAATCAAACTGTATTTAAAAATCAGGAATTAAATACCAGGATTCGAATACCGGTATTCGAAAATCAGTAATCAAATACCGGTATTCGAATACCAGTATTCGAATATCAGAATATTCAAAAACGATATTCAGAATACAGAATACTGAATACTGACCAAAAAATAGATCTATTCGAATAGTATTTGAATACCAGCCAAATGTATTCGGAATACTATTCAGAATACCGAGTATTCGAATACCAGCCAACTCTGCCTTTAAATAAGCAAAAAGAACGATTTTGTTAAAAATAATTTAATGTCAGATATTTACTATAATTCCATTAAAACACTTTTAAATACTCTTTGCTCAAAACTTACTTCTAAATACTCTGCTAAGAGCTTAGGTGCGTTTCACTAAGCGCTCACAATGCTAAAAATGCTCGTTTTACCGTCGGCTAAAGGCAAGATCGTTTAATAGGTAAGGTTGCCTCATTACGTCACATATGTACCGCGCTGCTGGTTCCTTATTGGCGCCAACATAGCAAACAAGGATGTCTAAACGGATAATGCTATGAGGGCGAAAGAGCGCGATATACAATATTTAAAAATCAGCTAGAATAATCAATAATTTATTAATAGGAAATAAAGAAGTTACGGTAATAATAGAAATTAACAGTATTTAAAAGTATTTCTTTAATATTGACAAAAAAACACAAATTACACTGTTAAAAACTTTATTAATTAATGAGCAAAATACATATGTGGCGTATGGTCCGCCATGTTGCAAGGCTTACGAGGCAACCTTACCTATTAAAAGATCTTGGGCTAAAGGAGCATTTTGAGCGTTGTAAGCGCCTAGTGGAACACACCCTAAATTACTCCAACGCAACGCCTAAATATCAAAACTTTCTTCCCTAGCCGGGGCATAAACGAAACGAATGAAGTTATATACGTATACGAGAACGCGAGAATTGTGCCCCGCCTTGCCTTATTTATTTTGATCACCGAATTACGTCTTCCTCCAGTGATGGCTTAGCGTGTAAGGCGTTAAGTCGTTGAGCGCACAACGGACATGAGGTGGGTTCGAATCCTGCTGAGGCCAAATACTTATTTATAAGTTGGTCGAAAATTTAGTGGTTAGCTCAACACCAGACGGACAAAGTGCAAAATGTATCGACGCTGAAGGACACCAAAAGACCAGGGCGCCGGAACACACTTTGCCGTGTCCTGCGCAACCGTAGACATGCGGACGCCACTCAGTTGGTAGGTTCATTAGTGCCCCTGGGTGGGGCGAGGTCTCAAGTTGTCGCTCATAGGACCGTGGTTCGGAACCTACGTTAAGCTGTAGGTCCCGTCTGGCTGACATCACCAAGGGGCGCACAATAAGCCGAGCGGCTTTAGTGCAAGGGTAAGCCCGGCCCTATTCTAATCTACGTCTTCCTTACTTTTATAAACGCGAAAATAGTATAGTCTTTTGGCACAAATTACGTATGTACATATTTCGTGTGTCCAGGCAGAAGTCGAAGCTTAAACGGTAGTGTCGGGTCCGGTAGAGTTTTAGTAGCAATATTTATTGTTGATTATGATTATACGGAGTGAATACATCGTTGATTATACGGGTTAGGCTTATTTGTTTTCTAAAATCGCGTTTTTCACTTTGCTTTCAAGTGAAAAAAACCCTCAGTGATAAATGGAGAAAACGATTTATCTAATAAACTGATATATATTTTTTTCGGTTTCTGAGATAGTATATGGAAATGGTAAACAGAAACTATAAATTAACAAATGCAAAGTTGTTGTTTCATCTTCTAACTGAAAACGTCAAATGACAAACGGAGACAGAAACGTCAATCTATAAATCCAGCTTAAAGCTCAAACACATGTTTCGGGTATCGTACTAGGCGGGTTACGTGACTGTAACCATTACGATTTTTGGCAAACTGTTTAAAAATTGCATGAAAAACATTGTGGTAAAATTGTTCAACAAAAAGTGACGCGTTCGCCCAGTCTAACCCAAGAAACATTTGACATTGGCAGGATGGGGTAAAGCGCCGCTTCCATATATGGCGATATGAAGATTCGTGGTAGACTCGTCAAAGGAATCCCCTTAAAAGTTTTTAAAAGTGTTCTTATCATAAAGCGCATTTCATTACTGGCCCAGGGATTACAAGTATTTATAGAAAAAAAAATATTTTAGAAATATAAAAAAACACACAATTTTGGCATGACAGGCAGTATGGATTTCGCCACAAAAGATCTACAGCAGATCTTCTTTCCTTCGTATCACACTGTTGGAATAAGTCTCTTGAGTTTCTAGGTGAGTCCCAGATCGTTGCTCTTGATATATCTAAAGCTTTTGACCAGGTCTGGCATGTCGCACTTCTTAATAAACTTGCCTCCTATGGTTAGTTCTTTCCACTAAACTCTGTACCGACGTATATCAGTTATTGTGGACGGCCATTCTTCAAGCTTTCACCAAGTAAATGCTGGAGTCCCTCAGGGCTCAGTTTTGGCACCAACATTGTTTCTTCTTCACATCAACGACCTTCTCTCGTCCATAACTAATTTCCTTCATAGTTTCGCCGACGATAGTACCCTTCACTCCAGTTTTCAGGTTCCTAAACCCATCACTAAACCTGACTTGGAAAACAAACGCAGAGCGATGCAGGTATCTCTTTCGCAAGATCTTAATATAATATTGGATTGGGGCGCCAAAAATCTCGTCCATTTTAAAGCATCCAAAACACAATCATGTTTCTTGTCGCGAAGAGAGTCATCAAATACTCTTCCTCTACTTATGAGCGGACAAGTTTTACAGAGCAAAGACACCTTCAATCTTGTTGGCGTCACATTTGAAAGTAACCTTAACTGTCTTAAACACATTGTATCTATAGCCACGGCAGCTTCAAAAAAGCTTGGATTTCTCTTTCGATCCAAAAGTATTTTTCCGCTTCTAATTTATACCCTTTATATGTGTCCCAAATCCGACCTCCCTTGGAATATTGTTCTCATATCTGGGGCATGGCGTCCCCCACAACCCTAAACATTCTTGATTCTATTCAAAGAAGAGCTATTCGTCTCATTAATGATCCTTCACTTACAGAAAGGCTTCCTCTCTTGCCCATCGTCGGGCTGTGGGGGTTTTATCGCTTTTTTATAGGTACTTCCATGACTTCTGCTCCGAAGAATTGTCCAGTATAGTTCCTCCACTTACGGTTCCCAACAAAGAAACTCGTGGTTCCGCGCGTATGCATCCCTATACGGTCCAACTGGACAGACCCCGAACTTCTCACTTTGTTCGTTCTTTTATCCCTAGAGTTTCTAGAATGTGGAACCTGCTGCCCGCGGAGGCCTTTCCTTCCCCCAAATCTTCAAGTATTTAAGTCCCGTGTCAACAAACTCCCTCTTACCTCGCTTAAGACACCCACGGTCCATTAGTATTTAGGCTTTTAGCCTTCGTGGTTTGTCCAAAGATAAAAAAAAAATATGCTACTTAAATATCTGTACTGAATTTTAATATACCCTGCCGAAAAAATATGAGCCAATGTTAAAAAATATTTTTATAAACTGAATAAAAAAGGTGAAATACGGACCAAATAAAAATACTTCCGCATTGGAGTATAATATGTTCCTCTAAAACGCCTAAATAAACCTGTTCAGGTACCTTTTTCTGATGTATTTTTAGTCTACCTTATTTTATCAAAAAATACACAAATAATGGCTTTTGCCAGTAACTTTAATTGCCTTTTCCTGTTCGACCCTCTCGAAAATATCGTCGCTCGAAATCAGGTGCGTTTCCTGTGTGGCTTTCAACCTTTGCGGCCACTTCCTATGTTTTTGTTTTCCGAGACCATTCACCGTAACTTTGATACCCTGTCAGATAAAAAAAGGTTTAGTTGAGTGTTAGTTAGTTAAAGTGTTACTTAAATGAGCATACATACGGTGAGGCATTCCATCGTGCCTACCTGAAGAGGCACGTCTGCGAGTAATAGCTTTGTTCGCGGGTCTAGTAATGAACCGATTCTGAACCAGAACCGAACTGGTTTAGAATTGTTTTAAAGCGCATGTCTAGTTATTTATTAGTTCGGAATTTTTATTTACCGCGAACGATTTTCTATACAACTGGGGATGTATTCTAACCTAGCCTTTTGGTTAGGATTTTTCATGGTTAAATTGGATACTATACAAAAAAAATTAAATTTAAACAAAAGGGTAAATTGTTATACTGTCGAATGCCACTCGAGGTTTCTCGGCGGAAGACGAGGGATTCCTTGCCTCCTCTCGTTTTTAACATAAGTACCTATGTGTATTTAACTAAAGATGAAATTTAAACAACAAGAAATGGTAAAATCTTGTAATATTGTCTATATTTTTTAATTAAATTTTTATTTACTTTATCGCATACCTACATTCATACGGAATACAATTAAAAATCCTTTGTTTATATACACTCAGAATCACACAAATATAAAAAAATATTCAACAGGTATATTAACCCGCATAAAAAGTGGCAAAAACAAATAAACTGTAATACAACGGTTTATTTCTGTACCATAAAAACAGAAAACAGCTGACCATGTCGACAATGCGCATGAAATTCCGAACTGAACTTTTAGTTCCAACAAAAATCCCAGGACTGCTAATAAGGTTACGAACCGGTAACGAACTGATTTCATTGTAACCCGCGAACACAGAACTGTTACTAAAAATTCAGGATTTTACTGACCGCGAACGCTGCTTTTTCACTGCGCATGCGAATAGTCCCAGAACCGGTTCAGAATCGAACCCGCGAACAAAGTTAATGGTACGTTTACATCTGATATTGATTACATGATATTTATGTCAGACAGAAATTCTGGCTAATGTAAACAATAAAGAATTTCTATCAGACATAAATTTTTGACTGTTTACTTTAGCCAGAATTTCTGTCTGACATAAATATCATAAAATAAATGTCAGATGTTAACCTACCATAGGACTCGCGTGTTTGGCTTTAGTTCAGGCAAAGGCATGACTGCCCCTATATATGTCCATTAGGGCATATACATGAAATGGGTATACATACAGTAAAATATTAAGTTAAGTTTTAGTAAACTCACATGTAGATATCATTTAAGAACTCTGTTTGGTTTCAAAAATAGTTGTAGTAGGGCTAGGTGTTTGCTGGCTTTAGTTCAGGCAAAGGCATGACTGCCCGTATATATGTCCATTAGGGCATATACATGAAATGGGTATACATACAGTAAAATATTAAGTTTTAGTAATCTCACATGTAGATATCATTTAAGAACTCTGTTTGGTATCAAAAATAGTTGTAGTAGGGCTAGGTCTTTGGCCGCGTGTTTGGCTTTAGTTCAGGCAAAGGCATAACTGCCCGAATAAATGTCCATTAGGGCATATACATGAAATGGGTATACATACAGTAAAATATTAAGTTAGGTTTTAGTAAACTCACATGTAGATATCATTTAAGAACTCTGTTTGGTATCAAAAATAGTTGTAGTAGGGCTAGGTGTTTGGCCGCGTGTTTGGCTTTAGTTCAGGCAAAGGCATAACTGCCCGAATAAATGTCCATTAGGGCATATACATGAAATGGGTATACATACAGTAAAATATTAAGTTAGGTTTTAGTAAACTCACATGTAGATATCATTTAAGAACTCTGTTTGGTATCAAAAATAGTTGTAGTAGGGCTAGGTGTTTGGCCGCGTGTTTGGCTTTAGTTCAGGCAAAGGCATGACTGCCCGTATATATGTCCATTAGGGCATATACATGAAATGGGTATACATACAGTAAAATATTAAGTTTTAGTAATCTCACATGTAGATATCATTTAAGAACTCTGTTTGGTATCAAAAATAGTTGTAGTAGGGCTAGGTCTTTGGCCGCGTGTTTGGCTTTAGTTCAGGCAAAGGCATAACTGCCCGAATAAATGTCCATTAGGGCATATACATGAAATGGGTATACATACAGTAAAATATTAAGTTAGGTTTTAGTAAACTCACATGTAGATATCATTTAAGAACTCTGTTTGGTATCAAAAATAGTTGTAGTAGGGCTAGGTCTTTGGCCGCGTGTTTGGCTTTAGTTCAGGCAAAGGCATAACTGCCCGAATAAATGTCCATTAGGGCATATACATGAAATGGGTATACATACAGTAAAATATTAAGTTAGGTTTTAGTAAACTCACATGTAGATATCATTTAAGAACTCTGTTTGGTATCAAAAATAGTTGTAGTAGGGCTAGGTGTTTGGCCGCGTGTTTGGCTTTAGTTCAGGCAAAGGCATGACTGCCCGTATATATGTCCATTAGGGCATATACATGAAATGGGTATACATACAGTAAAATATTAAGTTTTAGTAATCTCACATGTAGATATCATTTAAGAACTCTGTTTGGTATCAAAAATAGTTGTAGTAGGGCTAGGTCTTTGGCCGCGTGTTTGGCTTTAGTTCAGGCAAAGGCATAACTGCCCGAATAAATGTCCATTAGGGCATATACATGAAATGGGTATACATACAGTAAAATATTAAGTTAGGTTTTAGTAAACTCACATGTAGATATCATTTAAGAACTCTGTTTGGTATCAAAAATAGTTGTAGTAGGGCTAGGTGTTTGGCCGCGTGTTTGGCTTTAGTTCAGGCAAAGGCATAACTGCCCGAATAAATGTCCATTAGGGCATATACATGAAATGGGTATACATACAGTAAAATATTAAGTTAGGTTTTAGTAAACTCACATGTAGATATCATTTAAGAACTCTGTTTGGTATCAAAAATAGTTGTAGTAGGGCTAGGTGTTTGGCCGCGTGTTTGGCTTTAGTTCAGGCAAAGGCATGACTGCTCGAATACATGTCCATTAGGGCATATACATGTAATGGGTATACATACAGTAAAATATTAAGTTTTAGTAAACTCACATGTAGATATCATTTAAGAACTCTGTTTGGTATCAAAAATAGTTGTAGTAGGGCTAGGTGTTTGGCCGCGTGTTTGGCTTTAGTTCAGGCAAAGGCATGACTGCTCGAATACATGTCCATTAGGGCATATACATGTAATGGGTATACATACAGTAAAATATTAAGTTTTAGTAAACTCACATGTAGATATCATTTAAGAACTCTGTTTGGTATCAAAAATAGTTGTAGTAGGGCTAGGTCTTTGGCCGCGTGTTTGGCTTTAGTTCAGGCAAAGGCATAACTGCCCGAATAAATGTCCATTAGGGCATATACATGAAATGGGTATACATACAGTAAAATATTAAGTTAGGTTTTAGTAAACTCACATGTAGATATCATTTAAGAACTCTGTTTGGTATCAAAAATAGTTGTAGTAGGGCTAGGTGTTTGGCCGCGTGTTTGGCTTTAGTTCAGGCAAAGGCATAACTGCCCGAATAAATGTCCATTAGGGCATATACATGAAATGGGTATACATACAGTAAAATATTAAGTTTTAGTAAACTCACATGTAGATATCATTTAAGAACTCTGTTTGGTATCAAAAATAGTTGTAGTAGGGCTAGGTGTTTGGCCGCGTGTTTGGCTTTAGTTCAGGCAAAGGCATGACTGCTCGAATACATGTCCATTAGGGCATATACATGTAATGGGTATACATACAGTAAAATATTAAGTTTTAGTAAACTCACATGTAGATATCATTTAAGAACTCTGTTTGGTATCAAAAATAGTTGTAGTAGGGCTAGGTGTTTGGCCGCGTGTTTGGCTTTAGTTCAGGCAAAGGCATGACTGCTCGAATACATGTCCATTAGGGCATATACATGTAATGGGTATACATACAGTAAAATATTAAGTTTTTAGTAATCTCACATGTAGATATCATTTAAGAACTCTGTTTGGTATCAAAAATAGTTGTAGTAGGGCTAGGTGTTTGGCCGCGTGTTTGGCTTTAGTTCAGGCAAAGGCATGACTGCTCGAATACATGTCCATTAGGGCATATACATGTAATGGGTATACATACAGTAAAATATTAAGTTTTAGTAAACTCACATGTAGATATCATTTAAGAACTCTCTTTGGTTTCAAAAATAGTTGTAGTAGGGCTGGTGTTTGGCTTTCGTTCAGGCAAAGGCATGACTGCCCGTATATATGTCCATTAGGGCATATACATGCAATGGGTATACATACAGTAAAATATTAAGTTAAGTTTTAGTAAACTCACATGTAGATATCATTTAAGAACTCTGTTTGGTATCAAAAATAGTTGTAGTAGGGCTAGGTGTTTGGCCGCGTGTTTGGCTTTAGTTCAGGCAAAGGCATGACTGCCCGAATATACACGTTCGGCGGTTGAAAAGTTTCGAATATGATTTTTGGGTAATGTGTAAGAAAAAGACGTGGCAGAGCGACAACAAACTTGGCTCCACCTACCTTGGGCGGCTATCGCGTCGTCGTTGCGCTTATCAGTCCGGTCAAAGTTCGGTTGCAATTCTTCGCATACAGTAATAAAGTAAAAATGGTCTGCACTGTTGAACAAACTAAAGTGCACTGCGAGGCAGCCGAAATTTACATTCACATCGAGCGGACCCGAGCAGTAGGTACGGGGAATCGGCGTCGCTATCGGTGGGCGGTTACCTATGCAGTCGTTCTCTGTCTACTCTCTATCTATTAGTGTCTAATACATTAAAACGCAATCCGTTAGATTCAACTCGCCAAACCTGTATAGCCATTATGGGAGTGGTTGGGGCATGCCGGACAGACGAAATATACAGAATGAAGCTAAGTGATGTAGAAATAAGAAATGACGTGGCTATGGTAAAAATAGTGGAGTCTAAAAATAAAGTTAAAAGAAACTTTGTAGTAACCAACGATGAAGGCTCAGTTCCTTATGTCAGATTTCTACAGGAATATATTAAGCTGAGACCAAGGAATGCTCTAGATGAGCGCTTATTGTATCGTTATGAAAGAGGTAAATGTGTTAATCAAGTAATTGGAAAGCACACTATTTCAAATGTACCTAAAGAAATTGCGAAGTTTTTGAAGCTTGAAGACATCAGTAGATACACTGGCCATTCTTTTAGAAGAACGTCAACTACGTTCCTTGCCAATGCTTCGGATGTCGATATTTTGGACTTAAAAAGGCATGGAGGTTGGAAGTCTTCTTCTGTTGCGGAGGGATATATTGCTGAATCCTATAGTAATAAGGTGAAAATTTTAAAGAAGATTTTACACGAAATTCCTACCAATATTTCCTCTAATGAAGTAACAGTGAAAAATATGAATATTAACGTAGTTAAAGGTGATAACGATACCCCAACAACAAATTTAAAAACTGTTAATTCAAGTATTATTCCTCCAATTTCTTTTGCTAATTGCTCAAATTGCACAATGACTTTTTATAAATAAATCCTAATATTTCCCACAAGCATATTTTCTTTTTTTTTACTCTTACTTTTTGTCCAGGCGCTGAAAATATTACTTTCGTAGCTAGCAACCAGTGGCGCCTTTGCCATTAGGCTGAGTAGGCTGAAGCCTAGGGCGGCGGATTTTGGGGGGCGGCAAATAAATGGAAGTGAGGACCTTTTTTTTTTTTGCTCTTCAAAATTTTTTCATGATGAATAATTTTGTTGTATTTGGAATTCTTTGTACCCACAATCGAAAGAAATGGAAGTGAGGACCTTTTTTTTTTTTTTTTGCTCTTCTAAACTTTTTCACATGGAAAAAGATGAGGAAATGGGCGGCGAAAATAAAAATAGCCTACGGGCGGCAAGGCTGGGGGGCGGCGAAAATAAAATAGCCTACGGGCGGCAAGGCTGTAAGTGCGCCTCTGCTAGCAACGCTTAGCAACCAGGTAACACGAAGGTTCTCTTTCGTTATCATTCGCGTTGCTAGGACCACAAAGTTTTCTTATTTATACAGTAGTAGAAAAAATTTATTTCAACCCACACGTCCTCACTATATCATTTTTTAGGTAAGGATATTTCAAAACCATCCAAATTTCCTATTTTAATTGATTTACGTATTTTAGAAGTGACACTGTCTAATCCTTTGTTTAATTAGATCTTAACTTCTTATCGAAACCCGAGTGGTGCTAGTTAAACTTCAAAATATAATTAATTGACTCTTCTTAAGTTAGGAAATGTAAGCGCTTTCCCAATTTGTCTTGTAGCAACTTTAAAGTCTTCATCTTCTGACGTCTATCTGAATTGCTAATGTTTTAACTAATTAGAAAACAAATTTCTAAGCTTTAATAAACTCTTACAAAGTGTATTTTAAATTATTAAGTGCACTGTTTCTACTATAAAGCTGTATAGCTTTTTAGTTATTTTATGTTTTTGCTTTGTTAAGAGATTAATTAATTAAAATTCTTTTAAGTCGTCTTTCTTGATTGTTATGACATTAGTGGTGGCTAATTAGACAGGAATGGCATCCCTATATATATATATATATATATATATATATATATACAAATACTTGGCTAAAGGCATTAAATTTAATAAAAATATTTAAAATAATTAAACTTTCTTTTAAATTTTGCTTCCTCTTGCCCATTATTTAAGTTGTAAGGCGTAATCACAAAATTGACAATTACATTTTTTTTTAACTCTTATGCTTTAACTTCAAATTTTGACATAAAGTTCAATTCTCTACAATATTTACACTTATACAATTTTGTTCTATTTTTAAAAATAAAAGTAGTTAGTTCTCGGTCATTTTTCATATTTTTTGTTATAACTCGCCCTGTATAATACCGGTTGAAGTAAAATTTTGTATTTATTAGTTTTCTAGTTTTCGACCATGCGATCAGTTTTCCCACATCAAGATGTGAGTCTATAACAATCTTATTCACTATTGGTATTTTGTCTTAAATTTAAATATATTTTATTGTTAGTTCGCGAATTTCGCAAAAATATCTGCCTTTTTCTAATAATAAGAGGCATTTAAACATTATGGTTTGTTGGTATTACAGCACGTGCTACTTTACGCCATATACACCTAGATGGCACCCTTTTTACCGCCTTAACCTAACGGTGCTCTGGCTGGTTGTTTTAAAATTGCTTGGCGACATGGCTCTGGCCGCTGAACTTACTTCCTTAGTTCCGACTGGGATTATGTTTGGGCGACTAGAAACATAGTCAAGTTGTCAGCAATGTACAGCGGTTGTGATGATTCCCAACAAGGATGAAACACGTGTCACCGTCTTCATTGCAACCCGGAGTTATCCATTTATTTGGAGACTCCGTAATTTTAAAGTAACCAGCCAAGTAATCGTTTCTACCAGGTTATGTATTTGTTTCTTTTCTTTACTTGTCATTTAGGAACCTCTATATGCCCAAGAATTTAAAACTTTTAATAAATAGGCTCAAGAACATTACTTCTTATTATTATTATATATATAAATATATATATAATTTATATATATGTTTATACATATATATATATATATATATATATATATATATATATATATATATATATATATATATATATATATACATTTACTCCAGTGATAATACTTATCACTGGAGTAAATGGGGGTAATTACCCTCCCCACCCTCCAGAAACTGAAATTATCTTTTCCAGTATACTTGTTAATATAAATGATACTTTTTTGATAATTAAGGTTAATGTTAACTATTAAACTATAAATTTTAGTGAGACAACCAATAAATCCCGAAAATATCGTGTAAAAATTAATTAAGATCTTAATCACGAAACCGCTGGGTTTAAATAAAAATTCCTTTAAATTTATTAATGCGAATTTTTTATCGGGCCGTTATGCTGAGGCGCCTGAACAAATTTTATAGCCACATTTTAGTGTCGCTGTCCAAAAAATTTTCAGCTTATCTCTTCTCTTATATATTTATTTAAAATTTACGACAGTTTTTCTAGCGTTGTTATTTATGGAAGATTTTTTAAAACTGTATGTAAAATAAATTATTATATTTTTTGAGGTTTGTTTATTTTTTTAACATTTTTTTTCTTTTTATAGTTTATCAGTATTAATATTTAGCGGTAAACATACTCTAAAAAAACTTCTAGTACCTTTTTCTCTCACGTAAGCTGTTTGGACAGAGCTGCTGCCTCTGGTAGGGTATATGATCTAAGTACTTAAGCTTATGCAAATCTAAATACTGAAAAGGCTGAACTGGTGATATAAATAATGAAGTCGGCTAATAGTGTCTTTAAAATTTGAGATTTTCTTTTGATTTCCCAGGATCTCAAAATCAAATCCTTACTTGGTTTTAATGAGACGACCACGAAAATTCACTCTTTCAAATAAAAAAAATTAAATCGGGTCACAATTAACTGAGTAATCGATGTACATATTGTCCATACACAAAAAAAATGTTTGCCAAATATAATAACCTATCCCTTTTTTGAAGTAAGTTAAAAAAATATTTTTTGTCTCTATCTCTAAGTCATTTATAAATATACAGGGTGATCAAACTTAAGTCGACACTCTTGCTAATCTATTTATTATTAGAGATTACTTATTTATAAATATACAGGGTGATCAAACCTAAGTCGGCACTATGGCTAAAACGAAAACGATGGAGAAAAATGCAACGACACCACAAAAATAAATTCAGTAACAAAAGACGCCTATGCAATTATAAGACGTATGCGTATAATTTGCCAATACGCCAATTGATTTCTTATCAGATACACTTTTTTCCAATCCTATTTTTTACCAAGCGATATTAGCGAATTTTCATAAATGCCCTCGGTTAACCACCGCAACCGACGGAGAAAAGATTCGTCGTTATCGGCGTTTTGATAAAATACGTTTTTTTTTAAACTTTTTGAAACGTGCATATATTTGCTTTTATTTTTGGTTTTAATACTTTTTTCATTGCCATTGTATAATCCCATCAGGTCAATTTAAAATGCGGCCTAGTAAATTATCTTGATTCTGTATTAAAGGAGACCTTTAAAAGAGCTTTAAGAAAACACCACATTAAGTACATCTAACTTTATTAGTTTCGGAAATATGGCCATCCAAATCAGGTATTTAGGTAATTTTTAAAGTACCGCCATTTTGTAATAGGTGAAGATATTGACTTCATATTCTAGGGTTATAAAGTACTCGTCAGGAGCTTTAAAATGATATATCACTCGACCCGCCTTCTCATTTAAGAATTTTGTGGTGGTGGCCCTGGTGGTTAAGGGGTTAAAGGGGCGCCGTCCAATTTTTGTAAAAACGTTCTCCCTCAATAAAAATCTTGACGTGTTTCGGCGATTTTCTCAAATCTGTCTCGTTTCGAAGATAACTTGAGTGGAAAGTTTTTAAATGAACACCCTGTATATGTAACATGTATAAACTTGTAATTTGGAAAATTTTTAAACGGTCGTGGAAAAATATAGTATGTAACACATGCATAAAGTTTCCTTTTTACTCATGGGATTGCCGCACTCGCCTAACGGCTCGTGCTGTCAAACTTCCCATTCGTAAAAAAATTATTACTTTATGCACTTGTTACATAAATTATTATTTTTACACAAAAAGATTCGTATTATGATTCGGTATCTCCGAGAGACCGTTAGATACTTGCCGCACACCCCGAATAATGTGAATATAAGATTTTTTATAGGTTTCTAACATTTTGACTTTTATGCTATCTCGGTTTATCCACAATTCACGCCATTAGTTTAGCAGTGTTTGTTCTGCATTTGGCATTCAACATTTATCAGAATTTCCAAATCAACCGCAGAGATTCGTATCAACTAATTGAATATCCGGCCTAGTTTCAGCTTGATTGAATCTTGATCTATACCGTGCATGCTCGCAACTGACTTGCACATTTTGACAACGGGTAAATGGGTTATTAGGAATCCTAAATTCGAAATATAACCGTTAAAAATTACGACAAAAATAAATCATTGTTTTTCTGTTGTTATTAACCCATTTAAATAAGAACAAAAAGCCATCTAGAGTTGACTTATACAGTGTGTCCTAGGACAGGTGTTACAAGAGGAGAAATGCACCTAACATTTTTGAATTTTAAAACGACATTTTGGGAATACTGGCCGCATGTTCCAAAACTAAGAAATACAACATTTAACTTTGATTGGTAATATACAGACAGGTCTAATGTAGTAGAAACAGAGGAAAAACTTACTTACTTACATTCGCCTGACTCGAGCCAACGTAAACAAAACTTGCAAAAACAATGCGATAAATGTTTTTGAAGATTTAATTTTGAATTAAAATATTATTTGCTCTCTTGCAGCAGCAGCCATAGCAAATACGAAGTAAGTATCGAAGCGGACAGTAATAAATTCATCAGTTTCCTGCTTATGTTTCTAGTAGCGTGGACCTGTCTGTATAGGGCGAGTTATAACTAAAAATATGAAAAATGACTTTTACTCACGTACTTTTTTTTTTTTAAATAGAACAATATTTTATGAGAAAATGTTGTAATGAATTGAGTTTTATGTCGAAATTAAATTAAAAAATGTCAATTTTTTTTTCAGATGTTACACACTTACACGTAAATACATGACGCTACGAAGCAAATTTTTCAAACATTTTTTAAATATTTTGAACTTCTTTTTAATTTTGCTCCTTTTTGCCCAGTATTTAAGTTTTAATGCGTAATTTATAAAAATGGCAAACACTTTTTTTTACTTTAATGCTTTAACTTTAAATTTTTACACAAAATTTAATTCTCTTCAACATTTACTTTAAGCAAGTTAGTAAACCCTTCGAGTAACGTTAGACCTGTAAGGCTGGAAATGTGTATAGTGATAAGGTATAGCATACGAAAAGTACGAAAATCATCACCTGGAAGGCATCCGCCGTGCACATCATCACCCTGTATATTTTTGAAAGTGTAGGAAAACAATAAAAACAAACAAAAAACTTGAAGCTCTCAGCTTTAAATTTTTAGAATTTAGTTTATTTATAGTAAGGTTAAAAAAATTGACAGGCATCTTCAATGAGCACAGGTACCTGCCAACTGAAAGGTGTGGCTGATTTGGATGGCCATATTTCCAAAACTATAAGAGGTAGACATATTAAATGTGGTATTTCTTTAAATCTCTTTTTAACGGTGATACTGGTGATAATATACAGGGTGGAAAAAAAGATTTTTGTTAGTAAGGCACCCTGTATATTATATTACTATTAAAAAGATCCTTAATAGAGCGTTAGGAAAATACCACATTTGATATGTCTATCTTTATGGTTTTGGTAATATGGCCATCCAAATCAGCCTTACTTTTAAGTTTACCTGGCAGGTGCTCATCGAAAACGCCTGTCAATTTTTTTTTTAAACCTTTCTATAAATAAACTAAATAAACTAAATCAAAAAAAAAAAAAAAAATTAAGCTTACAGCTTCAAGTTTGTTAGTTTTAATTATTTTTTAAAACTTTTAAAAATATACAGGGTGATGATGTGCACGGCTAATGTCTGCCAGGTGATGATTTTCGTACTTGGCATGCTATGACTCATTAATATAAAAATGTCTAGCCCTACAGGTTCCTTGAAGGGTTCACTAGCTCTGAAAATATTTTTATTTTTAAAATTTTAAATTTGAATAGTTAGTTAATTTTTAGTCTTTTTGAAGATACTTCAGTATGAAGCAAAGGCAACCAAGTGTTATTAAAATTAACTGAAATTGATGCTACACAATTATCTTTATTTAATAATATATACGCACTTTCTTTGATTTTGCGTTTTTTAGAACAAGTTTCCTTTGCTAAAATGCTCGAAGCATCCCAGTTTATTCTATGATTGTTATCAAATGCGTGTTGGCAGATTTTTGATTTATGAAATTCTGTGTTTTTAATGTATGATCTGTGTTCTTTTATGCGTTTGGCTAATGGTCTACAAGTTTCACCTATATAAAACTTATTGCATTCGCAAGGTATTTTATAAATGACATTTTTGTATTTTCATTTAAGTTGTATGGTTTTGTTTTTTTAATTAAGATCTGATAGTGTTTTGTGTTTTAAAGATTGTGCGAATATTAAATTTATGTCCTATTCTTTGAATTTTATTAAATAGTCCGGGAATGTATGGTAAAAATAAATTTGTAATAGGTCTATTTTGATTTTGATATAATTAATAAATAATAGTTTAAAAAAACTAAAAAAACACGCTTTTATATGCAACCGAACTAAAAATTAGAAAATAATTTTTCATTAAAAAAATATTGTCACTTCATAGTAAAAAGCGTGGGGTGCTTAATATATTAAATGTTATAATTATTATATTTGCCAATATCTATGAGGGAAAAGTTATGAAAAAATTGTAAAATGCACCCCACGCTTTTTACTATGAAGTGACAATATTTTTTTAATGAAAAATTATTTTCTAATTTTTAGTTCGGTTGCATATAAAAGCGTGTTTTTTAGTTTTTTAAACTATTATTTACTTTTCATTTTTAGTTCGATATGCATTTATGTATGTATCTATGTAAAAATGCTCCAGTTTATTCACTAAAATAGTCCTTCGCCATTTTGTCAAGAGTAGCTAAACCTGAGAAAAGTTTTGGATGTTGCCAAAAGATGGCAACACAGGTGTTGTTTTTATAATATAATGGATTTTTTTCCTGGCGATCCAAACCAGGATACCGGGATACTGTTTACAGATTATTGCATTGTCATGGGTCCTTAATACGTGTGCAAATTTTCAAAGAAATCGAATAGCTGGAAGTTGGTAAAAATTAGGCTCAAAGATTCCGTTACATAGATAGATAGTGACAACCCAAGTTAATAAAAGTGTGTTAAAAAAAAAAATGTTGTGTTATTTACTTATGGGTATTTTTAGGTTTTCACCCTTAACTCGCCCTGTATATAATCAATCAAAGTAAAATTTTGTGTTTCTTAGTTTTAGACCATGCGACTAGTTTTTCCAAAATAGCGATTTAATATTTAAGAAATGTTGGTCTATTTTCCCTCTTGTAACACCTATTCTGGGATACACTGTACACAGGCTGTTACAAATTCAAGGCCCACTATTAAGATTTCGGGAAAGGAAAGAGATACAGAGTTAGTTAAATTAGGCGCATTTTAATGATAGACAATATTTTGTTTTAAAACTTAAAAACTGTTTTTAATTTTCAAAACAAAAAACATTTTTTATGTATTTATGATATTTTTCATATATTTTAACAATTCTATATAATAACGTAACGGTGTCATCAAAAGATTTTGTGTAAAAGCTTTGGGAAGATAACAAAAATTAAATCATGTATTCAAAATTCCAACGCATGAGCTTTAATGCTCTATAACTCTCAAACTATAGGCTAAAAGGCATAGAGCCCATGGGTATATTTGTTCCAGAAATTAATATCAAAATTTTATAAAAATTACCCGGAAACCACTTTCCGTAGGAATTTACTGGGGTCCTTTAAAAACAAATGTTTATTTAGGTTACCAGAAAATACAATAGAGCTATTAAAATAACGTCCCTATTATTTTAGATAAAGAAAAAGTAGTAATTTACGTAAAAAGTGCATAAAGTGATACTTTTTTTATTAATGAGAAGATTGACAGCACGAGCCGCCAGGCGAATGAGGTAGTCCTATGAGTAATAAAAAGACACTTTATGCATGTGTTGCATACAGAGTTGGGTCGAATACTGAAATTTGGTATTCGAATACGAATACGAATACCGTTAAAAAGTATTCGAATACCGAATATTTTCGAATACCTACAAAAAAGTATTCGAATACTCGGTATTCATAAATACCACGATTGGGTATACTGAAGAGCAAAAAAACCTCCTTTTTTTTGAAAAAGCAACTCATTCTTATTTTTCTACGTTTTTCCATAACAAAAATGCAGTGGCGTACCTTGTTCTTGCTTAAAAACTAATAATTTCAAGCATACAAGACGTCTCTCAAAATTTCCAAAACTAAGATTTTATTTTTAAACTATTGACTTCACTTTTGGAATGGGAATACATGTAAATACTATCTACGATTTACCAGATAGTCATGATTTAAACTGACATAATAAAATTTATTATAGACATCCCTTTTGTGTAAAATGGAGATAAATACATATTAGTCTAACCTAATACATAGAAAACATAGTTTGCAATGTCACTTTTTATATGCAATAACCAAGTTACTTGTTTTTTTAGTAGCATAATCCCAAAAAGTTTAAATAATTAATTTAGATATATTTTTGTTTGCAAAACTAAATGCATCTGTTCAAAATTACTTACCTATTAGAACCATAAAAACAACAGATCAAGATTTAAAAAACATATTGAAAATTTTCCCCCGTCGTCGGCAAAACCACCGCGAACATGTTTTAACCCGCTTAAGGATTTAAATACCAGAATATAGGTATTTGAATATCAGTATTCAAATACCGGTATTCGAATACCAGTACTCGAATACCAGTATTCGAATATCGGTATTTGAATACCAGTATTCGAATACCAGAATATTCAAAAACGATATTCAGAATAAAGAATACCGAATACTGACCAAAAAAGTATTCCGTCGAATACCGAATA
Organism: Listronotus bonariensis; assembly: GCA_014170235.1. Taxonomy (NCBI): domain Eukaryota; kingdom Metazoa; phylum Arthropoda; class Insecta; order Coleoptera; family Curculionidae; genus Listronotus; species Listronotus bonariensis. Next base: position 37,916 of record JACEGR010000889.1, on the reverse strand, counting down.
CCAAACACATAAATCTATTAGAATAGTATTCGAATACCGCACAAATGTATTCTGAATAGTATTCAGAATACCGAGTATTCGAATACTACCCAACTCTGGTTGCATACAATATTTTTACACGACCGCATAAAAGATTTTCCAAATTAACATTTTATACATATTTTACTTATTTATACATATTTAATAATTTAATTTTTTTAGCTCCGACATTGAATTGCAACATTTTTAACAATTTTCCTTTTAATAAATTGTATTATGTATTATAGGAAAAAGCCAACAGACCCTCGTTATTTAAGGTGAGTTTTATTGCTGCCATTCCGGAATCGAAATGGTACGAAAATAGCGTTTTTTTGCAAATTTTACCGGTACTGCGGCCACCAGTTCTACCGACTATTTTGACCAACGACGTATGGACCAGGTTTGTTTACGTTTGAGCTGTTGTCATCAATATATCACAGTAAAAACGCTAAAATGCGGTTTGCCAAAATTAATTTTTCCACTCTAAACTTACTAACCACAAGTAGTTGTTGGATAAGCCTCTATATTAAAGAATTTTGTAATATAACTTTTTAAATAAACAATACATATATTTTTATTATTTTTAGATATCATAATATAAAAATATGTTTAAATTATTATAAGTTAATATTTTTTAAAAAAACAAAATTCTGAAAATACGTGATTATTTGTTAATCCCGGCAACGCCGCCCAGGGATTTTTACTCCATCGTAAATAAAACATGAATGAAATCTTCCTAAACGCTTGTGGGTGACACCCCTTTGCTTTGTCATTTCTGTTGGTTTCTGTCATTTGACAATATGGAAAGCCAAAAGTGATCAAATAAAGCTTATAAAGCGTTTTTTTGTGTATTTCCTGGTGTTTGTTGGTGATTAGAAAGTGTTTTTAAAGACAATATGGGTAGGCAGTGCTTTGTTTGTAGAAGGGTAGACTATTCATTTCCGCACCTCACTTTTCACAGGTAAATAGAGACCAACGTCGTTGGGTGCATACTATCGACCAAGGTCAAAAAGAAAGTCCGCCATTTTCATTTCTCGCTTACCTCACCCCCTTTGCCTATTAGGATTGTTGGCTTAATGTTTATCATAAAATTATGAATGAATCGCTGGGTCCATACGTCGTTGATTTTGACCGTAGAGCTGGTGGAATGTTGATTTGAAGTGGGGAAAGAAACAGCTGTTTAAACATTCATGATTTTAAAGTTCTTCCTTCTTTTAAAGAATATTCACAACAACCAAAATATTTATAATTTATATCACGGTTCAAGTTTCAAGTATTCGAATACCGAATATTTAAATTCTTGGAAGAGAAAAAGTATTCGAATACTCGGTATTTACGAACACCCGGAATCGGTATTCGAATACTGGAAAAAAACATCGAATACTAGAAGAAAAAAACAAAGATGAAAAAAAATTATGAAGAGCAAAAAAAAAGGTCCTCACCTCACTTTTTTTCTACTTTTTGTTCCCTTTTTGGTATTCTACTCGTAACATTTTAAGTATTCCAATACTGCTTACATATTCCGGTATTCGAATATTCAAAACGCCGACAAACAAATGTATTCGTTCGAATACTATTACAATACCGGCAAAATGTATTCTGAATATTATTCAAAATACTGAGTATTCGAATACGACCCAACTCTGGGCCGTCCGTGGTTGCTGCAAAGTTTGATCTTTGCTTCAAAGTTATGTTAATGCTTTTTACATTGCCACAATTAGACAAAACAATAGGCCTTTTAATATGCTTTTTGTGGTAGATATCACATGTAAAAGTGCTATTGGACGGCGCTCCTTTAACCTCTTAACCACCAGGGCCACCACCCCAAAATTCTTAAATGAGAAGGCGGGTCGAGTGATACATCATTTTAAAGCTCCTGACGAGTAATTTATAAGCCTAGAATATGAAGTCAATATCTTTACCTATTACAAAATGGCGGTACTTTAAAAATTAGCCAAATACCTGATTTGGATGGCCATATTTTCGAAACTTAGAAAGTTAGATGTACCTAATGTGGTGTTTTCTTAAAGCTCTTTTAAAGGTCTTTTTAATGGTGATACTGGTAGTAATATACAGGGTAGAAGAAAAAGTTCATATTTTTTTATTTAAGAACCCTGTATGTTATTTTACCATTAAAAAGATCTTTAAATGAGCTTTAAGAAAATACCACATTAAGTACATCTAACTTTATTAGTTTCGGAAATATGACCATCCAAATCAGGTATTTAGGTAATTTTTAAAGTACCGCCATTTTGTAATAGGTGAAGATATTGACTTCATATTCTTGGGTTATAAAGTACTCGTCAGGAGCTTAAAAAGATGTATCACTCGACCCGCCTTCTCATTTAAGAATTTTGGGGTGGAGGCCCTGGTGGTTAAGAGGTTAAAGGGACGCCGTCCAATTTTTGAAAAAAACGTTCCCCCTCAATAAATATCTTGACGTGTTTCAGCGATTTTCTCAAATCTGTCTCGTTTGGAAGATAACTTGAGTGGAAAGTTTTTAAATGAACACCCTGTATAATGTATTAAAATGGAGTATTTTATCTTCATGTTAACGATTTAAAAAGCAGCATTTTTCTTAACCGATGTGGAACAATCAAATTAGCCATTGCCTATAAATTTAAAATGCAAGTTTATTTAAATTCTAATAGACTTTTTAAACTCAATTAAAAGCTTAAAACCTTTTTAAATTTAAAATAATCAACCCCTTTAGAATAAAATATAACGAAAATCCCTCAAAAGGGACAAAATTAAAGCTAATTTTATCCGGTTAATGCAAAAACGAATTAACCCGAAAAGTAATTTAGATTTTGTATTTAACAGTACTGAACAAATCGTCTAGCATAGATTGTCTTAAAAGAAACAAATTTATTTAAAATTTAAAGGAAAAGAAATCTATTTTTTGTTTTTCCAAATTAACATCGTCGCGACGCATAAAATAATTATTTAAAAATGCCGCATCGATTTTTGCATTTCTGATTATTTTTTACAAATAAGCAAAAGCTTTTTGAATTTCTTAATTTGTGTATTTGTTAATAGACTAGCGATTTTTTTAAAAGACCTCAGAATCGGCTCCGATTTTGACTTTTTAAAACTTTTTGTTTTTTATGGTGTTCTACATGGTGTTAAACTTTAAAAAATCATTCCCAACCTGGAACGAAATACATTTCCCTTTTTTTTACTATACTATACCGGGTGTTGCTCCGTCGAGCGGGACATAGGGAATCCCATGTAAATTTTGAAGTAGTCAAATATTGGCTCCCCTAATTATTTTAGAAAAAATGCTATAAGGACTTATTGAAGAGCACAGTAAGTTCCACCCAAAATGAAAATTTAAGCATTTTTTAACAAACCAGTAAAGAGTAAACTGCTTAATACTTCTGCAACCTAGTATCTCATTATGCACCCTGTACTCTAGAAATCAACAATAAAAACACCATATCGATTTATTAGTGAAAATTTAGATCATTAGTTTATAATGTCATTGCCAAAACTGAACAATTTTATACGGGAATTTCAAAAAGAATCCTCGCATTTCATTTTAGTTTACAGCTAATTCCAACACATGCACTTACAGTTACGCAAGACAATAAAACAAATTTTTCTACATTTAGAAGTCAATTTATGACGAAAATATCAGGATTTAATCAAATGCTCAAATATTCCTCCATTAACTGCCAGACAATAACCCAAACGATTATAAAACTCATTTCTTACGTTGGCTAGTTGGTACATCGATATTCTGGTCACATTCAGCGGAAATAGCATTCCTTAGCTGGACTAAATTTTCATATTTTTTATTGGTAGCTTAGTTTTTAAATGTCCTCATAGAAAAAATCGTTTGGCGAAAGATCACGTCGATTTTCTTCACATTTGCAATTATTGATTACTGTGCCTGTAGTTTCAAATTTTTTATCGTCCGTTCTATTGTCGATTTACTTGGTATTGGCCTATTGGGAAAATAGGCTGCAAACATGTCCGCTACTCTTCGATATAACTATTTTCCTGGTAAAACCATTTTATAATAGTGATTTTTTCTTGATTTAAGTAGTTCATTATTTAAGAATGATGTGACATTGATCTGACAACTTGAGAGTAAGAGGTTAAATAATTTTTCTAGTATTTTATTATAAACTTCTAATAATACAAGGCGGGTAAGAAGATAGGAGATTCGTAACTTATTTTAGCATTTATCTCTTAGCTCGCGGACTGAGAAGAGCTGAAATTTATACACTGGGTACAATTTTTCGTGTTCTTTAAAAAATCCTAAATATATTTTCTTCTAAAATAATTAGGAGAGCCAATATTGGACCACTTCAAAATTTATATGGGATTCCCTATGTCCCGCTCGACGGAGCAACACCCGGTATGTGCAAACAGTTTCGGAATACCCTATAAGCAAATTAAGCAATTGCTTAGGGAATCACCACACTACATTCCGTTTTATTAAAAAAAACACATATTTTATTAACTAGCCTTAAAGTGTATTAAATATTTTGAGGTCATTTTTTAAATTCAAATACAGGGTGTAATTAAATTGATAGCTAAAAATACAGGGTGTGATTCATAAGTCCAGTGGCGTCTTGAGAGGCAACTGAAGGAATATTTTTAACTTAGCAATTATGTAACAAAAATAATAAATACTTATTTAAATAAGATTTATATCCAGTATAACAGTTTTTACTAAAATAAGTGTTTTCAAAATTTTTTGGTTTTAATCCGGCATTGTGTGTAAATCACAATATTTGACTTAAAAGTTTCCATTCAATAATACAAATAACATTTCGGTTATAAAAAAAATAATTATCAAAAAATAGAAACCAATCATCAAAAAATCAAAACACGTTTTTATTATTCTTCTTAATCCAGAAACAAAAATAAAAGTTCCAACATCTTAAAACTATTTCAATTTTGTCCGCTTTTTCCTTCTAACTCGAGAGCTTTACCTCAAAGCAAGTTTTCAGAAAAGCACGTACCTGAATTGATGGTTGATACTTTCGGAGAAAACTCTGCAAAAGATACTTCTTGCGGGTTTTTAATGCAGTGTCTTTTCTTTTTCAAAGTCGAAGGGATTTTGGACTTTATAGTGCAATTTTTAAAAGCCAGTTAAGCTTTAAATATACACATTTTATTTTGCGTTTTTAATAGTGATTTTTAAACTGTTTGAACCTGTCAGGGTCTCAGTTTAAAAATTACCCAAAGGGAGGTTAAACTCTGGAGAATAATGTATTTATTAAAACTATTATAAGCATGTATTTTTTTTTAACAGAACAAGTGGGCTTTTTTTTAAACTAAAATAAAACAAAAAAATGGTATGCGGCACTTTTTAAAATTTAATTTTAATGTGAAAGCACAGTAGGAATAAATTTAAATTATAACAGGACTACTGAGTTGCTATTCAAACACTTGAAACATTAAAGCTTTTATAAATTTAAAAATTACATCTGCTTTTTAAATAAAAAGTGAGTTTGAAGGTAAAGTTAACTCACGTTCACACTTTTCAACAAGCGTATAAACTGCGCAGAGTACCGATAATGGCGACCCAATTCTTGAGGTAATAAACGTTAAAAAGTAACTTTTTTAACACTTCAATGCTTTTTCACACTTTAGTGTTTTTGTTTCAATGCCTACTACAATGAACTTAGATATCAATTTATGCAATGTAACAGTAAACGCGACATCAACTGAACCAAACGGTCAAGTTACCTTTGATTTTGTCATTATTTCTTTTAGTTCATGTGTCACTACCTTTCAAATTTGACAGTTTGCAAATAAATTTAATAGAAATTATTAAATACTAATAGTTATAATAAATATGGATGACTTAGAAATTGAAAGGAATTTATACTGGTTTAAGTATTATTTCTACAAAAGGTAAGTACACACAATTTTCTGAAAATTAAATAATAAATAAACAGTTATAAAGAGGATAATTGTCTCCTAAAATATAAGAAGGCCGTTGCAATATAATGGCTGTGCTAGCAAAAATTCAAATTAATAAGTTTAGATAAATAAAACATGTATGAAATGGTATTTTGGAATTTTCTTATACGGTCGTGGAAAATATAGTATGTAACACATGCATAAAGTGTCTTTTTTACTCATGAAATTGCCACACTCACCTAACGGTTTGTACTGTCAAACTTCCCATGCGTAAAAAAAGTACCACTTTATGTACTTGTTACATAAATTACTATTATACATTTATTTTTTTAACAATTTAGGTAATGGTGCCGTTTCTATGCTTTAAATAATTAATAGTTTAAAAAAACTAAAAAACACGCTTTTATATGCAACCGAACTAAAAATTAGAAAATAATTTTTCATTAAAAAAAATATTGTCATTTCATAGTAAAAAGCGTGGGGTGCATTTTACTATTTTTCATAACTTTTCCATCATAGATATTGGCAAATATAATAATTATAACATTTAATATATTAAGCACCCCACGCTTTTTACTATGAAATGACAATATTTTTTTAATGAAAAATTATTTTCTAATTTTTAGTTCGGTTGCATATAAAAGCGTGTTTTTTAGTTTTTTAAACTATTAATTATTTTTCATTTTTTAGTTCGTTATATCAATTAACTTTGCTACTCTTGACAAAATGGCGAAAACATTTTTTAGTGAACAAGAGTAGCAAAGTTTGAAATATTGCCAACAGATGGCAACCCACTAAAAATGTCTTCGCAATTGAGTAGCAAAGTTTGGAATGTTGCCAACAGATGGCAAAGAGTAGCAAAGTTTGAAATGTTGCCAACAGATGGCAACCCACTAAAAAATTTCTTCGCAATTGAGTAGCAAAGTTTGGAATGTTGCCAACAGATGGCAACCCAGGTGTTGTTTTTATAATATAATGGATTTTTTTTCCTGGCGATCAAAAACAAGATAACGGGATACTGTTTGCAGATTATTGCATTGTCATGGGTCATTAATAAGTGTGCAAAGTTTCAAAGAAATCGAATAGCTGGAAGTTGGTTAAAATTAGGCTCAAAGATCCCGTTACATAGATAGCCAGATGGATAGATAGATAGTTACAACCCAAGTTAATAAAAGCGTGTTAAAAAGTTTTCTTTCGTGCATAGCCACCTTCCCAAATTGGCGCACAACACCGCATTAAAATTTAAAATATGACAGATTTGTCAAAGTCAAGCGTACTTTTCATCTTATGCAAACTCATAAATAGTAAAGTTTGATACCCAATTTTGATTTTATTACTAAAGTTAAAACTCATTTAAAAGAATCCAAAGATCTTTGCGGTGTAAACTAGGCTATCAGTCAGTGGGTAGCTTTGCGGTGTAAACTAGGCTATCAGTCAGTAGGTAGCTAACCCACAATACACCAAAGTTAGAGGTTAGAAAAGTTTATTACCGTTTTATGAAAAATATTAAATTTGTTGAAAATGATGTTTTCCACTGTAAACAACGTATTGAAAATGCTTTGGTTTTTACCTAGTAATAGTTTTCTTTGTCTAAATATGAGGCATCAAGTAAGGTAGAAAAAAAGGTGAGTTTAAATGTCTTATATTTATATTTGTTTCCCTTTAAAAATTTTGATATTTTTAGCTTCTAACAGAGATTGCAAGAAACATATAGTCCTTTAATGACAAGGCAACTAACCCAAGAACCCCATAAAATGCATCAAAACTTAAGACCATGTTTAGATAAGAGACAAAGAAGGTTCTACAAAAATACCCCATAAAATTTTGCCTAAACACTGATTAATAACTTGTCTATTGTTAATTTTAAAATGAGTGCACTTGAATATGGAAAGGTATTATGTCATTGCTCTTTTAAATGGAAGAACAAAAGCAACTGTGAGTAAAATTTGCATTAAAAGTATACTAATATTTTCATAAAATTATTTCAATTATCCATGAGATAACGGCCCAGTTTCTTTAAAACGATATTCACTTTTACTTTTTGTATTCGTGTCTTTTCTTGCTTTTACCAGTTCACAGCTCGAAAACCCTTACGTAACTAAACCTAACCTAAACCAATGATCTTTTCATAGGAACAATATTCTCTTTTACTTAATGGCTTTTAACCTTTCTTTTATAATTTATATACTCTACAATGTCCTAAGTTACTAACCCTGCTAATGCTAAAAGTTAATAAAATGCTCATTAAACTCGTATTAATGTTTATTGAAAAACCTACATTTGCTTATTTAAACCTGAAATTTGTATTTTTTTATTTTTAGGTGACTGTCAGATTGTAACATTATTTGTACTATACGGAAAACACTAGAAAGTGTCTGGATTTAATTGGTTTTTTAAGCTGGTGTATTATTTAGGAAATATATTTTATATAAACTGGGAGTATTTTCAAGAGCTTATCTGCAAAAATATTCCAGGACAAAAAGTTAGTGTTTATAAAAACTTATTTACTCTAATGTACTTTTTTATTGTAAACCTAAGAATTAAAATAAAGGCAACAAAATATTATTGATTGTTTTTATCATTTTTTACAAATTACAGAAGCTTGGTAATTTATGTGTAAGTCATGTTGGGCATTATTATTTTGATTATCGATCATTTAATATGATTCTTGAACTATTATGCAATTTTGTCTTCTAGCATGGTCTTGAAGGATATTCGTAGTCTTCCAGAGTCCTACAAATAAAATTATTATTATTAAATGAAATAAAAGCGTGTTAAAAAGAATACAACTAGCAATAAAAGGTTTTGATAATTTAGGTACTCCTTGTTTAAAATCATGCAAGTAACAAATGTGTTTTGCTATCTTTGGGTACCTATTTATTTTAACTAATAATAATTACCGATATGTACTGACAATTTATAGTAATTTTATTCTCTTGAAAGGGAGCAACTATGATTTTGCCCAATATCAAAAACATTCCTATTCTCACTATATTCCCCCGTCTTTTTGCACAAAATTCTTAATATAACAGTAAATTAGAACATACTATTAAATTAAGCAGCAAAAAGAAAATAACTAGCCCCTTTTTTATTAGTTCTGTGCCCCTGTATATCAAATTTGGTCAAAATGGGGGTTGCTCCAACTTTCGAAACAATTACCCAATTTGCATAAATAAGACAAATATTTTTTAAAATATTACCTTTTTAAACTAAAAAGAAATATACCATAAATGTTTTTTCTAAATATGAGTTTACTTTAGTTTACTTACCTTAAGTGATATTTTAATGTAGTTTGCTAATCTCCATTTCCAGTCTTTGTCCTAATCTAACATTCGGTACAAGTAGGTACATAACACTCAATAAAGGCCTTCTTTTAGAAAGTATAAATGGAAGATGGTATAAAAGTTATATGCAATTACGAACCTTTTTGGTTATAGGTTATGTGATTTAGGAACTATTTTGCTTACGAATGATTATTCTGGCTGCGGAGGACCATGTTAATTATTTATTTGCTTCTTGTATTTCAATTAAAGTGTATACTTTGTTTTTAATAGCTTAGTTAACTGATTTTTCAAGTTTAATTTCACATTAAAGGAATTTTAGGTTATGTTATGACTGAATGACTGTGAATTTTGTCAGATGTCAGTTGGTAATACATATTTCTGTTTTATGACCGCCTGTTTTAAACAACTCACTAAAAATTTCTTCTTCATTAAGTAGCAAAGTTTGAAATTTTGCTAACAGATGGCAACCTAGGTGTTGTTTTTATAATATAATGGAATTTTTTTCCTGGCGACCAAAAACAAGATAACGGGATACTGTTTGCAGATTATTGCATTGTCATGTTTCCTTAATACGTGTGCAAAGTTTCAAAGAAATCGAATAGCTGGAAGTTGGTTAAAATTAGGCTCAAAGATTCCGTTACATAGCCAGCCAGATTGATAGATTGATAGTTACAACCCAAGTTAATAAAAGCGTGTTAAAAATAAAAAAATATGGGCTTGGAAACTATAAGCGAATTTGATGATAAAATATATGATGATATATAGCTTTATTTTGCATTCATTATTTTATTTGCGGCAAGAAGTGGACTTTCATCCCTATTTTTTGACTCTTTAAATATTTTTCATTTTGTTTTGACATATTTCTTATAAAAAAAAACAAGTTTAAATAATATGCTCTTTAAAAAATACAATCAACTTAATACCCTATCAGAGACAACAATGAGACGAGTAACTGGTCCTAACAATTTGTCCATTGTATTTATCTCTTTCTGGTTTAACGCAAGTTCCAATAAATATGTCTTTGTCTTTCATCATGGCAGGCTATCGTAGATGGAGCAATCATCGCTTTGCCCTGGTTGCCAAGTTGTTTACAATATCTGCATGTAAACTTTAATGTCCTTTTTGGCTCTAATTAAGAGAAAGAAAATATACCATGAATCGAATATTTTTAACTTGACAACGTTGCCGCAGGCAGTCACGCCGAAATGTTATTCGATATTTGTGTTTGATATTTTTAATGGCCGATTTGTTTGGACAGTTTGTTTACATTTTCTATGATTTATTGTGTGTTTCGTGGTTTTTTACCTTTAATTGGACTTTGAATATTGACTTTTATTAGTGATCACAGTGTATATATTAAATTTGTGCTTTTCAACAGATAATTTAATGTAATATTGACATGGTTATCTGTAAGAAAAAAATCTTTATAAAAACCAAATAAATGACATTTTTAATTAGGTGTGTGTAATTATTGAACTAAACCCCAATATTTTATATTAATAGGAAACAAAAACAAGTACCTAACATTAAGGGCAAAAATAGCACAGCTATATAATTTGAATTTGGCGGGCAAACGATAAAGTCGACTCACGCGCCATCTGCGTTTACCTTCCTTGAAGACAGACAAGGAAGGCCCAGCAGCTATCTCTCTCTCGGATAATTTATTTACATTTTGTTGCTCGTCTCATTGTTGTCTCTGACCCTATCTTTATTAGACATCTCATGTCAAGCGTTTATTGGGTTTGCCACGCTTCCGGCAAAAAAGACAATTTATCAGGCTGTGTTTAATTTCCTAAATATGTCTCCCTAATGCCATATCTATTTCTACAATAGAATGTAATAAAAGTTTTGTTACTTACTTGGTTATCTCGTATAAATTAAACAATCTGTTCTGCGACCCAGCGCGACCTCAACGTCTGCTTGGCTAATTTGCAATTTCGGCGTAGGACCACGGAATATAAATGGCTCTTTTCTATTCGAGACAAATTTTAAATTGAAATTGTCTCTTTGGTCAGACTTATTTTTTGTCGAGTGAAAGTGTTGGATGGCAGACATGTAACTTTTTAGTTTAATTTATTGAAGATATCTGTATCTGCTACAACGCTGCTATGTTGGATCAAATTGATTGGCTTACGTTTTATTTTCTTAAGTTGGAAATAACGTTTTAACTTGGCTAAATAATAGAGACATTTTGCACCTCTTATTTTGCAATTCCGTTGTGGTTAACGTTATTCTGAGTCTGCGCAGTAACGCAAACATGATCCGTTATCGTTATTAACCATACCGGACTCCTTTAATTACGGATGAATACCGAATAGCTTATCGTTATCGTTATTGTTAAACTGCGTGGTTCTCGGATTGTAGAATTTTTAATATCAATTATTTAAGAAGGTTGACATTCTAATGCCGTATTAATTAAAATATCATTGATACATAGGCTCTAATTAGCGAGAAATCCATAGCAGTAAGAAAAATAAAATAGTGTAAAGAAATTAAAACGGACTTTTTAAGGATGTTTTAAATCAGTAATCTATTTACATGTTACAATTTGGCACACTTGCTTTTTATTCTACTACCAAACCTAATCTTACTTTTTGTGTTTTGCTTATACTGTATTGTTACATCTACTTTGAAACACAAAATCAAGAGAATTATTTGCATATATTTAAATATCAATATATAACTTATGGAGAATAAAAGTAAGTACTGATTTTTCGTAAACTTTAAAATCGGTGAACCACAGGTAAAAATAAGGTTATGTGTCGAAAGCGCAGACGCAAGATAAATTTATTCGAAGAGGCTGCAAAATCTCTGTCTAAAACTGCTGCTGTAATCGTCATGTTTAATAACGATAACCATAAGGAGGCCAAAAAACGTCTGTTATTTTAAGAGGTGCAATATGTCTCTATTAAAGCAGTTTATTGTCTTATTATTGGTAAATGAGATTGTTAGATTCAAAGTCGGACTGTATAGGGTCGCGACATTCGGCCATATTGCTTTGACGTGTTATGACGTCAAATCTCCCATTTTTCGGCCATGTTGTTCCAGTGCCGGAGATATACAGTTTATTGTATTAGTAGAACAACCGTTTACACAACAGTTTTTAATTATTATCAGGTTGTTAATTCTTTTACCTTAAATAAAAAAACATGTGGAATTACATCTTTCAACAAATATCACTTTTAAAATAATGCAAAATGAAATGCGAAAATTCAAGACGCCACTGAATTGATCATCAGCTTTGATTTTACCCAGTCTTGCCAACTTTTCTCCGTAGAGTGCCCTTCCTTGCGTCCCCAACCTCGAACCGCCTAAAAGTTGAGGATGTGTCGCAACCTTATAAATATAAACTAACCTTGATTAGATTATCAATTTTTTTACCTCGAAGTCTTTTATTTGGGTTGTTGGTTTCTTATGGATTCTTCATATTTTCAAAATATATATTAAGGACTTTTGATTTACATATTCCACTTATACAGCGTATCTTCGAAAGTTCTTACCAAATGGAAAACTTTTAAATTATTAACTTTACGAAAAAAGTGTCTTTCATAAAAAATCCTGCTTAATAAGAAATTACATTTCCACAAAATAATTTTTTGGTTAGTTGTACAGGGTGGCCTAAAAATGATTTGTTTCCAAATTAAGATACAAGTTATTTTCTCACTACTATACAAAACTTTAAAGGGTGATTTCTTATGTCATTTTATGAAGAAATGTTTTTATAAACATATGTCCATAGTTGCTTCGTTTTTGAGATACAGTGCGTTAATTATTTTTTAAAAAGTCGGTATTTTAAAAATACCTTAAATACGAAGCCAGATACAAAAAAATGTACGACACTAAAAAGTTGTATTTTTAGTTGCTTTATAGGAAAAAAATATAAAATCTACATAAAAAGCCAGTGACGTACATGTTTCTTTGAATAATATTGGCTGTTGTGCCCACTGGGACGCTACTGGACTCATTTTTCACATTTGTGTACTTTTTGGAGCCCCTGAACTGAACAAAACAAGTTTCTCAACGTGAATCTTGTTTTTAACACGCTTTTATTAACTTGGGTTGTAACTATCTATCAATCTATTAATCTGGCTGGCTATGTAACGGAATCTTTGAGCCTAATTTTAACCAACTTCCAGCTATTCAATTTCTTTGAAACTTTGCACACGTATTAAGGAAACATGACAATGCAATAATCTGCAAACAGTATCCCGTTATCTTTTTTGGATCGCCAGGAAAAAAAAATTCCATTATATTATAAAAACAACACCTAGGATGCCATCTGTTGGCAACATTTCAAACTTTGCTATTAAATGAAGAAGAAATTTTTTAGTTTTTACACAATTTGGTTAGTTGCACCATTGGTGTTCAATTTTTATGAACAATAAAAATTAATAAGGTTCTTTTACACAATAGGGTTAGTTGCACCATTGGTGTTCAATTTTTATGAACAATAACAGTTAATAAATGCCGTTAACACGCTTTTTTATTAACTTGGGTTGTAACTATCTGGCTATGTAACGGAATCTTTGAGGCCTAATTTTAACCAACTTCCAGCTATTCGATTTCTTTGAAACTTTGCACACGTATTAAGGAAACATGACAATGCAATAATCTGCAAACAGTATCCCGTTATCTTTTTTTGGATCGCCAGGAAAAAAATTCCATTATATTATAAAAACAACACCTAGGTTGCCATCTGTTGGCAACATTTCAAACTTTGCTATTAAATGAAGAAGAAATTTTTTAGTGGGTTGCAATATATTGGCAACGGTCCAAACATTGCCTGGATTGCCATCTGTTGGCAAAATTTCAAACTTTGCTACTTAATGAAGAAGAAATTTTTTAGTGAGTTGCAATCTGTTGAAAAAATTTTAAAATTTGCCACTCTTGTTCATTAAAAAATTTTTTCGCCATTTTGTCAAGAGTAGCAGAAACTAAAAATGAAAAATAATTAATAGTTTAAAAAAACTAAAAAACACGCTTTTTATATGCAACCGAACTAAAAATTAGAAAATAATTTTTCATTAAAAAAATATTGTCATTTCATAGTAAAAAGCGTGGGGTGATAAATATATTAAATGTTATAATTATTATATTTGCAAATATCTATGATGGAAAAGTTATGAAAAAATAGTAAAATGCACCCCACGCTTTTACTATGAAATGACAATATTTTTTAATGAAAAATTATTTTCTAATTTTTAGTTCGGTTGCATATAAAAGCGTGTTTTTTAGTTTTTTTAAACTATTAATTATTTAAGAAGCAAAAGCAGTTTCCATGTACGAATTTCTTAAACATTTAAATTTTTGGTTCATTTGTCCTATTGTAGCAGTATTAAGGGAAAAAACCTTATTTTATTACTGCTAAACCTTAACGCGCCTATGTGAAGAAGTGTTATTGGTCAACATGACATACTTGTAATATTTTTAACCTAAAACTGGAATATTATTTGCTTTTATTTATAGTCTATTTTATTTATTTGTTTTGTATAGTTACAAATGGAGAAGATCTAACTTTTTAGTATATTTTAAAGACAAAATTTGAAAATAAACAAAAATTACTTTAACCCTTAACCTCATTTCGTTTTCAAATGTCAAAATAAGGAAGGGAAACGAACGACTATATTTTGGCACAATTAAAGTCTAGCAGTAACTTTAATAAAGTTTCCCTTATTTAAAACTAATACTGAGCATGCGTAAAGTCAAAATACTGCTGAATTTATTACTGCTAGACCTTATATGAATTCCAAGGTTACGTTCATAAATCATTACAAAGTACACATTTCTTAGATTTCTGTTACACAGGTCGTTTCTAGATGTATTATTTATTACACTGCTTTCTGTCTTACAGCGTTTAAAAATAGTCTGGAAATGTAACTCTGTATTACTTTCTTTACCGTGCTCACAAGCGCGGTAACAATTTACCGATTTTGCGCATTTCATATTTGTCTCTTTATAATTTTGAAATTTAAAAGTTTTTAAAAAGAAACAAAAATATTTTGCTGATGCTAGTATGGTTGTCAAAACAACTTGGTTCATTTTTAGGCTCTTTTTATTTAGCTAATTTTTCTCCAAACCACAAAATACCTACAAACTTTTTTCAAATTCAAAATAAGAATATCTTTACATAAACACAAACTTACAGGTTTTTTAAAAATGTTTTGCATTAATAAGTATTGATTTGTTTATAAATTTATTTATAGTATATTAAAACTGTACTTTATATTAGTTTATAAATAAATAAATAAACATCTTTAATTATTTTCCGTTACATGCCAGGTTACAAGGGACATTTAATTTCATTTCCTGAGTAGCGTTCCACAATTGCTTTTACAATGTAATACATTTCAAATGTCATTTTTATTCCATTACAGAGTACAAGGATTACTTTACATTTTACTTATGAACGCACTCATAATTTCGTATTATCATAGAGTAAGGAAATTATAAGAGTTATCATGGAATAGCCGATTTAAGGACAGGTCATGCGAAAACTCCCAATATAATTTTATTCGTTTCTCGTTGAAATACCGCCAGTTAGTCATTTCAGTAAGCTTACGTGTCTCCCCACCGCTGATGTTACACGAGGCAAGGCTTCGACCGACGCGACGCATTTAAAGTGTAACTGGCAAAATGACAAGCCTGCCGCCAGGCAGCGCGTGAGCCTCCGCAAAAGCGGTACGAAAATTTTAGCATGCCATGGTTTCTCTTATCCGTAGGTATGTTACTTTATGGTATTATGTAAAGAATGAAATGTGGTTATAATATTTAAGACAGACGTTTTGGTTTGGTTTCTTTATCATTAACTTATTATTTTTAATGAGAAATAAGTCACGTAAGTAATTTGTTTAAAAAATCTGCCTTTACACCATAATTTATAATTACAAACATTAAAAATATATATTGCTTCTTTCAAATTAATATTAAAACATTTTCGTTTTGGTATAAAGCTAAGAAATCTTCTGCTTTAAGTGGAATTTCATATTGGGGTATTTCGTCTCACAAATTATTAGTTTCATAGCAATAAACCTAGATGAGGGTAAATCTAGCCGAGGGAGTTAAGTGGATTAGGCGGTTTGGATTTTCTTAGAGTTATTAAGTCAATATTAAACAAATAAAACTGAGAAAAGTAAAATATTTTAATTTTCTTTATTTAATCTTTTTTTATAGTAAAAGACGACAATAAGTCTTTTTTGATGCTTATTTATTTGATAAACAGCTTCGCATTGGTCTCAAAATGGTCATAAATGGTCACGACGTGTGACGAATTCGTCATCCATACAACAATTTTTACAGTGTGTTTAAAATATCAAGCTCATCGAAAACATTTTAGCGACTCAAACAAATCATACATGGCTCAATTAAAAAGGATGCAATTGGTCAGAAAATGGTCAAAACAACACTTTATACTTGTGTTGCATACTATGTTTTTCTACGGCCGTATAAATTGTATCATTTCAATTTTTGGAACATCTAAATTCATTTTTATTAATAATTAAATTGTAGAAATTCATATTAAATTAATACTTGTAGGTACTGGAACACAGCACCTATTTAAAGTTTAAATAAATGGTAGGTGACGATCAAAAAGTAGCATTTTCTTTTAAGGATCGTAAAAAAAATATTCCATCATTAAAATACAACTGCGGCCCTGCTGTAAACCCATCACGTGACCCTGGTGGGGAGCCCCATCATTTTCTCAAGCTTTATTAGTATATTTGGCCATTTTTTAAAATCTTTTGACAATGCCCGACGGCTGAAAATTTGAGGTTCACCGTACGTACCATAGGTATCTGAAATGAGGTTAGAGAGTGTTGGTTGACACAGGACTAAAAAGCTTAAAAATTGGGAGAAGAAAGGAAGATCTCCGCGTACAGCAAGTTCCACAGTCTAGAAACTCCAGGGATAAAGGAAAAAACATTGTGAAGTTTGGGGCTTTTATAGTTGGGCCGTATAGGAATGCATAATTGTAGCCTTCGTGTTCCTTGGTTGGAAGCTGCAAAGACAGAATATATTCCGTGTTATTTCTCGGAGCTGAAGCTGTGAACAAATATGATAGATACCTACAGCCTACATCCTCGCCGTAGGGGATCTATGCCATGGATCAATCAGGCGATGTTTTATTAAACTTTCTTTTAAAAGCGTTAAATGAGACAACTCACGAAAACACGCAAACGGCTGTTTTTGATTAATTGATTGATTATTTCTGGATTTCCGTCGAAATATGAAAAAATCGTTAAAAAACAAAAATAAAAACCTAAACATATCAAATTAGGCTAAGTCGCATTCGAGGTTATGTATTTGGTTTGGTAATTTTTTTATGACCACGAGTTTTAATAAACAAATGAAAAAAACTTATACTTTTTAAAATAAACAAATCTCTTATGACACGCCTATCCTATCTTTTCACTAATCTAGATAAATTACCATTAGTTATCTGCGCAAAACAAATTGTTACGTTTTATGCGGGAAAAACAGGTTTGTGCATTATCGGACATAAATTATCAACGCGTTGTCTGGGTTTTCCATTCGAAATGCGATAAAAGTACGGGGAGCATGGTAAGGGACGACGAGATACTATAGTATTGTTTGCCCAGCCAGTGAACCTCGATGAAAAGAATGCGGACAAAGAATGGGTTGGTTTTAAGATGTTGCCAGTTTTTATCATAATAATCCTAATTTATTTTACACAATTTTATTTCAATATTTAATTAAGGTATCTGTTTTAATCTTGTTATTGTTGTTATTTTTTATTCCTTAAAGTGATTTTATTATATCACATATTACATTATTTTCTTAAATAAACCGAATATAATATGTACTATGTTCCCCCAACACCTTCATACACTTTCAATAGTTTGGCAACAATGCCTTTCTGCGAACAGAAAGTTGGCTATAGATCACTGATCTCGATTGATTGCGAATGTTATTACCTGCGCGAAACAAAAGTTACATTTCATAGGCGAAAAAACGGGTTTGTGCGCTAGCAAATCGAGGGTGAACGCGCCTGGCGCGAAACAGATTATTCGCATTATCGGAAAGAATTTGTCGACGGCGTCCTGGTTTTCTGTTCGGAGTACGGTAGCTAATAAGCGTCTTGGTCAGATCGCGGACTGAGGGTACGGGGTGCCGGTGTTTGTATTTTGCCACGACTTTTAAGTGCGCATGTTCGGCCACCCGTCCATTTGTTTACTGCGCGAGGTCGAAAAATCCAAGAAATGCTTCTTGCCACTGCGGATCTAAATGTGGGTTATTTACATATGTAAGTATTTATCGTAATAGCTTCCCAATACTTGTAATTGTTCTTGGAATTTTTACTTTGTATAAGTTAATAATTCATTATACAAACTTTCGTGAATAATCTCAAATACTGCCTGAATAATTTCCACATAAAATAATATCTAAATTAAAATTTACGTCCGAGCTAATATTGGCCGATATAAAAATTCCTGAAAATTTATTAACGAGAATGTTTTTATCGGATTTTTTCGCGTAGGTTTGGTCGACCGAACGAGTTTTTATGACGTAGTTTTGTATGTCGGTTTTTCTAAAATTGTGCCGTTCTCAGCTTTTTATTTCTCTATTTTGGTTTTATTGCACTGGCAATTTATTATGTTCCTCAGGCTTTTTTTGAATTGTATATTTTTATTATTGAGAAAAATAATAAGACATGCACCCAGTGGTGTTGCACATAACAAATGTGCTAATCAATTGCTGATTTATTTAGATAAAAAAATGGTATTTTAGCGATGAGAACAAAATTTTAACGACCTATTGTTAAATTAGTCGTGTGCAAATTGTTTTTTTATGTATTTCTTTTAAAGTCATAACCCTACAACATTTATGCAACCTATGTTAACCGATAGGTAATTCTTGACTTATCAAAAATCACGCTGAAATCATTTTTGGCGTACAGGTAGGGATAGCAACGATATATCGATTATTTTCAAATATCGATATATCGGAAATCAAATATCGATAATCTTTATCGATAATTAACTTCTCGATATATCGATACATCGATATCGAATATTTTCGATATTTGTGGTACAGTCAAAATTAATAAGAAATTTTTTCACATAAATTTTTAAAACCGTCAAAAATGTTGTATAGTAAAATAAAAAAAAATAAAGTATTAAGGTAGCTTTTACTATTATGCCGTATTTATTTACCCACTACCTGTTAAACAAAACAAAAAAAATATATATATATATATATATATATATATATATATATATATATATATATATATATATATATATATATATATATATATATATATATATATATATATCATACCTTATATATATATATATATATATATATTATAGATTCTTGGGCATAGAGGCTCCTAAAATGACAAATAAAGAAAGAAACAAATACATAACCTGGTACTGATATATAAATACATACTGATATTGGCTGGTTACTTTAAAATTACAGAGTCTCTTAAATATATGGATAACCGGTCGCAATGAAGACGGTGACCGTGTTTCATCCTTGTTGGGAATCATCACAACCGCTGTACAACTTGACTATGTTTTCTTGTCGCATTAAACATTCCTACGTACAGGTGTAATTTTAGGGCGCTGATCACAAATTTTAAATAATTTAAAGTTGGCAACGTTTCTATCTTTATTATATCCATTATCAAACTTGAAAAACAAATTTACTTTATTTATACTATACCTTCCTTTTTTGCAAACAATTCTTGAGTGAAGGCTAATTTCGCACTCAATATTTGTTTCTTACCTCTTAAAACATTTTTAGCCGCTTTTATTAACTTGGGTTGTCACTATCTATGTAACGGAATCTTTGAGCCTAATTTTTTACCAACTTCCAGCTATTCGATTTCTTTGAAACTTTGCACACGTATTAAGGACCCATGACAATGCAATAATCTGCAAACAGTATCCCGTTATCCTGGTTTGGATCGCCAGGAAAAAAATTCCATTATATTATAAAAACAACACCTGTGTTGCCATCTTTTGGCAACATCCCAAACTTTCTCAGGTTTAGCTACTCTTGACAAAAATGGCGAAGGAATTTTTTAGTGAATAAACTGGAGCATTTTACATAGATACATACATAAATGCATATCGAACTAAAAAATGAAAAAAATAAATAATAGTTTAAAAAACTAAAAAAACACGCTTTTATATGCAACCGAACTAAAAATTAGAAAATAATTTTTCATTAAAAAAAATATTGTCACTTCATAGTAAAAAGCGTGGGGTGCATTTTACAATTTTTTCATAACTTTTCCCTCATAGATATTGGCAAATATAATAATTATAACATTTAATATATTAAGCACCCCACGCTTTTTACTATGAAGTGATTATTTATTCGAGGTGCTATGTAGTAGTAGACAGATGAGTCATTCGTATTTAATTTAGAAGGATCCAGTTGGAAGCCCAGCTGCAAAGACATTATTAGGTAGTACCACAGGGCTGTACGCAGAAAGTAATTTGGGGGAGGGGGCGCACAGGCAAAAAGGAGACAATAAAAAAAGACACCACATAAGTAAACAAAGCGGCCCTGGCATACTGGCAATAACCAAAATACAAATCTTAAGGCGTCATCTTTAACAAACAACCCATTTTTAAGATGTCTCTTTTGGGCTCCTTGGGGGAGGCAATTGCCCTTCCCCTGCGTACGGCACTAGTAGTACCTAGTTATTAAAAATAACTTCTGTGGCAGCATTATCGCTTTGTCATATAAGGTGCCTTTGTGAGCTGTCACAAAGATTGAAAAATATCGCAGAACACTTAACAAAACATACCTCGTGTAATAAAGAAATAGTTATTTATGTAACAAGTGCATAAAGTGATACTTTTTTACGAATGGGAGTTATAAAAGACACTTTATGTATGCGTTGCATACGATATTTTTCTACGACCATATAAAATTTCTCAAATTAACATTTCATACATATTTTATTTATACTTATTAATTAATTTTAATTTTTGTTGCACAACCCTCATTTTTCTAAAGAAAATATGGCCTTTTTTTAAGAGACACATTTTTGTCTTTATAAGAACTATGCACTTGTGTATGTGTTTAAGAGTATTTAGAAATTATATATTACTTACCCTTTGTAGAAATAATACTAAATTCAAATTTATTTTTAACACGCTTTTATTAGCTTGGGTTGTATGTATGTATGTATGTAACGGAATCTTTAAGCTTAATTTTCACCAACTTCCAGCGATTCGATTTCTTTAAAACCTTGCACACGTATCAAGGACCCATGACAATGCAATAATCTGCAAACAGTATTCCGTTATCCTGATTAGGATCGCCAGGATAAATAAATTCCTTTATAGATTTTCTGTAGGAGAGTAACAGAGAAAGAGCTAGTGCGCGATCTGCGCATGCGTGCAGTTTCGGACGTACTCTCAGCATAAGGCTGACAGAAACTTGTTCGGAGTAGTTGCGTTCTGAAACCCCATGAAACAGTGAAGCTTTAAATGAAATGATTAGATTACGAAATAGTTCGTGAAACATTTCAATATCACATGTTCACAGAAAACTAATTGATATATCGAACTAAAAAATGAAATATAAATAATAGTTTAAAAAACTAAAAAAACACGCTTTTTATATGCAACCGAACTAAAAATTAGAAAATATTTTTCATACAAAGAGTTTGTATTACAGTAATAAAAGGTCAAACAATGAATCATAATTATATACCTCAAAATACGAATTATAATAAAATTTAAGATAATAACAAGAATAATTCACTTCAGATATAAAAAGCGTGAAGTGTGACTTAATATATTAAATGTTATAAAATTATTTCAGTCTGTAAATACTTGTATGAGGGAAAAGTTATGAAAAAAATAAAGTAAACATGATGCACCCACGCTTTTACTCTGAAGTGAATTATTCTGTTATTATCTTAAATTTTTATTATAATTCTATTTTGAGTGTCAGTATGCAAGTTCCTATGATTTCATTGTTTTGACCATTTTATTTAAGCTTTTGTACTATACAATACCTCTATTGTGACTTCTGATGAAAGATATAGTTTTCTAATTTTCAGATTCGGTTGCATATAAAAGCGTGTTATTATTTAGTTTTTACGTTAACTATTAGTGTTTTACTATTGATTTTAACTTAATTTTTTTGCAATTTGTCGAATTTTAAATTTCCGGACACATTAACAAAAAGCAATAATGACGAAATCAAAGGTAACTGGACCTTTGGTTCAGTTAATGTCGCGTTTACTGTTATATTGCATATAATATCATATTATAATTAAATTATAGTAGGCATTTGTAATAATTTATAATATTTTTTCCAGTAAAAAGCACCTCATTTTAAGTTAGATTGGTAAGTTTTCAGAATTTTGTCACAAAAATGAATTTCTATCCCATAAGTGCGACGACCACACCCATCAACCGGCATCTCATAAAAGAAATAGTAGCAAAGGCGGCCGTGAAGACAAGCATGCCGATTTATTTGCTTTAAACTTTTTTGTGATATTTTTTCTTATCAAAGAGCACCGAGTTTACATTTTTAAACTGTTCCTTCTATACTTAAAATGACGTACTTTATCTTCATGTTACCCATAAAAAGCACTTTTTTAACGGTCCTGTAAAAAAACATAAATGCGATTATGCAACAGAGCAGATATTTTTAAGCCCCATATTTATAAGGGATAATCTTATTTTTAAACGAAATTTTACGCGTGATTAATTACATAATCAAGTTAGGGCCAGTCCCCTTCTAATTTGGGGTACTTTCATCTAAACGACGATTGGAAATTAATGAAAAAGGGTCTGATGGGGTAAGCCAGATACTGACGGAAATTCGAAAAGCTGTAAAGGTAACGGACTATGTTAGAGTTGCAGAAAATAAATTGCTCAGTCATACGTAACGATTTTTGATAGTATACAGGGTGTCACACGAATTTATTAGACAAGTCATAACTCTTAAAGTGTTAGACCAACGACGTATGGACCCAGCGATTCATTCAAAATTTTGTGATAAACATATAGCCAACAATCCTAATAGGCAAAGGGGCGGAAGCGCAGGCCGTATTAACTGTATGAGAATTTTGCACAAAAAAATTTTGAAGAGCCAAAAAAAAAAGGTCATTTCCTCCTTTCGCGCCTTTTTCCTATTTTATTTATTTCAAAACACCTTATTCATATAAAAATTTGTTCTAACTTCCCACCCGACCTAAACTTTTTTTTTTAAACTCCCTGTCTAGCGCCTATTACTCCCTGTCTGGCGCCTATTTGTTTCCTGGCGCCCTAGGCTGTAGCCTAGTCAGCCTAATGGATAATACGGCACTGGGCAAGCGAGAAATGAAAATGGCGGACTTACTTTTTGACCTTGGTCGATAGTATGCACCCAACGACTTTGGTCTCTATTTACCTGTGAAAAGTGAGGTGCGGAAATGAATCGTCTACCCTTCTACAAACAAAGCACTGCCTACCCATATTGTCTTTAAAAACACTTTCTAATCACCAACAAACACCAGAAAATACACAAAAACACGCATTATAAGCTTTATTTGATCACTTTTGGCTTTCCAAATTGTCAAATGACAGAAACCAACAGAAATGACAAAGCAAAGGAGGCGTCACCCACAAGCGTTTAGGAAAAGTTCATTCATGTTTTATTTACGATGGAGTAAAAATCCCTGGGCGGCGTTGCCGGGATTAACAAATAATCACATATTTTCAGAATTTTGCTTCTTTTAAAGATAATAACTTATAATATTTGAACATATTTTTTTATTATGATATCTAAAAATAATAAAAACATATGTATTGTTCATTTAAAAAGTTATATTACAAAATTCTTTAATATAGAGGCTTATCCAACAACTACTTGTGGTTAGTAAGTTTAGAGTGGAAAAATTAAATTTGGCAAACCGCATTTTAATGCTTTTACTGTGATGTATTGATGACAACAGCTCAAACGTAAACAAACCTGGTCCATACGTCGTTGTGTTAGACCTATTGAAATAAGATTTGGTTAAAAATACAGGTTAATGGCAAGGAAAATAAACTTTTGAAAAAGGAGCGCTCGATCCCATTTAAGCCTTTGTTCGCTAAATTTTTGTGACGTAATCTTTTCCCGTAATTCTTTGTTTACAATCGTACTGGAAGGTTTTTTTTGAGTTTTTGGTGTTATTTTTTTGCTTTTTAGTCATTGGGCTTTTATATATGTTTCGTTTTTACTGTTTATAGTTAAATTGAGTGGTCATTAGTACTGCAGTTACAGAGATTTTTAAAACCTGTAAACAGGGGTCACTGACCTTTGGATATTTTTTACAGGGAATTTACGTTTAAATCGTTATTAAGGGTAAGATACAATTTTTTTATGTTTTTTTAGTGATTTTAATTTATGGTATGCAAGTATTGGTTTATTTTGTCAGATAAAAAAATATTATGGCAAAAAGGTGACGTCACAAATATAACCTATATTTTCGGACAAATATAAAAAATCGAGCGCTCCTTATTAAAAAGTTTATCTTCCTTGGGTTAATGGTATGACCAGAAAAGAGTTTACGCATATATCTCTTTTGTCCAGTTACTTTCAGTTTAAAGTGACACATTTTTAATGTATGGAAATCGAGACAAGTGAAATAAGATGGACTTTTTTTGTATTAAAAAGAAAAAAATAAAGATCCCACAAATCTAGACTTTTTCAAAAAATCGAGACATTTTCTCAAATCGGCGGGACGCGGGACAAACTCCCAAAAGCGGGTCTGTCCCGCCGAAATAGGGACGTGTGATCACTTAATTTCAGTTTGACCGAAAAGAGCTCAAATTTTAAATTTTTAAATGAAACACCCCATATATTTTTGACGTTTTCGGATTCCTAACATAATTTTAAGTCAGAATGTGACATTTTAAAAGCTTTTTAGCCTACTTGATTTTTTAGAGCCATTTTTAATATTGCATCTAGATGGCCATGATTGGACGCAAATTAATCTAAGGACCCCAGCTAATGTTAGAAAAATACAATTACAGTTTTTGTCACTAACACAAATTATCAGAATACCCCGATGCGAAACTAAGCGTATTCGTTGAAATCTCTCACCACTATCGTCCCTCCCACTGCGTGGTGGATATACACCCCACGATTTAGTACGTGACCTAATGCTCATCTTGGTGTCAGTTAGTCCGATACTTTTGTTGGTATAGAACGTGAGCATAAGTTAGTTAATTGTGTTTAGTTGTTTGTGAACTTTTATGTTTTTATTATTAAAGTGTTAGTATACTGTCTTGTTAAATTTTGTACCGTTTAATATGGGATATAAATGGGTATATTTATTCTGTTCCTCCATCATCGGGAGCGGATCACTTTTTAGATTCCAAAAGACCACTATTATTTTAAGACTATTTAACATAAATACAAAGCTTTTACAAATTACTTAGATATGTTACTAAAGTTATTGATATTAATCAGTATGTGCCTAAACAAAGGAAAATATTTGAAAAATGAGGTGTTTTTTCAGTATTTAAAAAATTACATACTTCCAAATAAAAAAAAACAAATCAATTAGGTTTGGGTATTACTAAGGCAACATCTCCATTGCTTTAAAAGATTGCGTCGGGGTTTCTTTAGAAACTTGTGTTACTCGGCTTTCAATTATACTGTTTCAATCCCCAGTTACACAAAAACTTGTTAATACACAATTAAGCTAAAAAACGGAAAACCATTAATTTATTTAATAAGCAGTTTTTAGGCAAGTTTTTTTTTAATGTCTTTTGTTAAACATTCTAAACCCCCATTAGTTTAATCGTTTTTAAAAATGTTTTGTGCAACCAGGTATAGACATTTTATTACAGGTTGATCCAAACGTGACATCTACTAACAATATTTTACCGTTCAAAGAATGGGTAAAATTTTTAGTTTGTACACTTCAATTAGTGTATTATTCTTTTGTTCCGTTTTCAACACATAAAAAGCTGCATAATTAGTTACTATAAAAGTCTATCTCTCCTTAGCGCATTGGTGCGGTTTAACCTTTTACAAATTTAAAATATTACGATCAATACATTGGTGCAGATGTTCCATTTATTCTTTCTGAAGGTCATAGAAACAAGTAAGCGTAATTTGCCGCACTTTCGCATCTGTATATTCTGATAATTTGTGTCACTAGTATGAAAGATAGAAATAAAACAATTTGGCAAATTGACATTTTCGTGTCTAACAATTTTTTTAATAGCATTCTTTTAGATATGCACTTTTCGAATAGAATCTAACAATTCTAAATTATTTGAGATCGGATTAAAAATAAAGTCATAAATAAGTGGATCAGAGCCACCTAGATGCAATATGTACTACAAATGGCCCTCAAAAACTAAGTAGGCGTAAAAACTTATCAAAATGTTAAAACACTATATAGAATTGTCTCAAGATTTTTAAAAGTTAAAATATACAGGGTGTTTCATTTAAAAATTTAAAAATAGGAGTTATTTCCGGTTAAACCGGAACTAACCCAGAAGTGAGAAATATGCGAAAACTCCCCTCTTGCCATACCATTTATCTGTAGCAAGTGTCATTTTGATATGTCTACTACTCCATGAGTTATGAGCTTGCTTATTAAATTCGTTGACAGCCGGTATAAATTTTAGGAGTTGCAGAAAATAAATTGTTCGATCATACGCAACGATTTCTGCCAGTTCAGACTCAAATCAGAGCCACCTAGATGCAATACACAAATGGCCCCTCAAAAATCAAATGGGCGTAAAGACTTTTCAAAATGTCAAAAATACTATTTAGAATGGTCTCAGGAATTCAAAAAAGGTTATATATACAGGGTGTTTCATTTAAAAATTCAAAATAGGAGTTATTTCCGGTTAAACCGGAACTAACCCAGAAGTGAGAAATATGCGAAAACTCCCCTCTTGACATACCATTTATCTGTACCAAGTGTCATTTTCATATGTCTAATACTCCATGAGTTATGAGCTTGCTTATTAAATTCGTTGACAGCCGGTATAAATTTTAGAGTTGCGGAAAATAAATTGTTCGGATCATACGCAACGATTTCTGCCAGTTCAGACTCAAATCAGAGCCACCTAGATGCACACACACAAATGGCCCTCAAAAATCAAATGGGCGTAAAGACTTTTAAAAATGTCAAAATACTATTTAGAATGGTCCTCAGGAATTCAAAAAAGGTTATATATACAGGGTGTTTCATTTAAAAATTCAAAATTGGAGTTATTTCCGGTTAAACCGGAACTAACCCAGAAGTGAGAAATATGCGAAAACTCCCTCTTGCCATACCATTTATCTGTACCAAGTGTCATTTTCATATGTCTAATACTCCATGAGTTATGAGCTTGCTTATTAAATTCGTTGACAGCCGGTATAAATTTTAGAGTTGCAGAAAATAAAATTGTCTCGATCATACGCAACGATTTCTGCCAGTTCAGACTCAAATCAGAGCCACCTAGATGCAATACAACAAATGGCCCTCAAAAATCAAATGGGCGTAAAGACTTTTCAAAATGTCAAAATACTATTTAGAATGGTCTCAGGAATTCAAAAAGGTTATATACACAGGGTGTTTCATTTAAAAATTCAAAATAGGAGTTATTTCCGGTTAAACCGGAAGTAACCCAGAAGTGAGAAATATGCGACAACTCCCCTCTTGCCATACCATTTACCTGTACTAAGTGTCATTTTCACATGTATAATACTCCATGAGTTATGAGCTTGCTTAATAAATTCGATGACAGCCGGTATAAATTTTAGAGTTGCGGAAAATAAATTGTTCAATCATACGCAACGATTTCTGACAGTATATATTACATATTTATGATAAATATATTCAAATTTTTATTTATATCTTGTGTTCTTTGCGATCAATATAAAGGAAAATAAACGAATTGAGACAACTTCTGAATTTTAACCTACTTATTCTAGAATGCTATGATTGTGTGTGCGACATCTACACAAAAGGCTTTTATCTCTTATAAGGTTATATCAATGTCATCTTTTAATATCAAGGTAAAGTAGAATAAGAAAGATAACTAATATTGATATATTATATTATATACAAGGTGTCTCTAAAATATCTGTACAAAACAAACAAATAAATTGAGCCAAAGAAAACGATCTAGGTAATGCAATTTTTTAGGCGAAAAATTGATCGTTTGCGCGATTGGCATTTGACACCCTGCATCTCGCACACGATTAAGTTTTCAATAAGGGTGAATTGCGTAAGATCGTTTCATTTTTAGCGCAGGGAATTTATGGTAGCACTTTGTACAGACATTTCCAAAAATCTGCTTGGCCTAAATAATGGTCGAAGGAATACAATGATTTTTTGTGTGAAATAAAAATTTTAATCTGAAATATCCTTAAAACGGTTGCTTGTAGGGTAATAGTTCGGTATAGCGGTTTTCGCTATTATAAGAGATTTTTCAAAAATTCTTTTCAGGGCGTTTCTATGGGTCGATTATGACACAAATCTGTGTGCGCGTTTTCCAAAATCCATTTCTATAATTTATTATTAATAAAAACATATTACGGGACGGTGCCGATGTGAACAGGGGTGCTGGGTGGGGACGAAACAGTAGAAATCCCACATTAAACGCCCAAAACAGTATTTCACAGTACACACCGCACTTTCTGTTTACAAAAATGTCCAAAAATTGTTAAAAAAATTAAAATAAATAATAGTAAACAATCCCGCCATGGCTGTCACTGCATAAAAAGAAGAGTTTGCAATAGAACTGTAAATGTTTTACGATGTTGCCAAATAAAGTGAGAAAGTGTCAATAGCTTAAAAAAAAAGGAAGATACAGGACAAAATTCATATGAAAAATTAAGTTATTCCTTCTTCCTATTATAATTTGTAGAGAAAAAAGGAAAATACCTAAACATAAAGAAAGGAGGCATTTCTGACAAAAATACCATTGTTTCTCATGGAAATGGTGGATAATCCCCGAAATAGGCTTGGTGTTAATTCTTCATAAGAAGTTTGGCAACGCTGCTTCTATCAAGACCGTCATTTTCATAATGACAAACTTCATGTTATCAGCTGACCAAAATAAATTTTCCTTCTTTAATTAATGGCGGACGAGATATCTCGTATGTGTGGGATAGTTTTTCGAAAAATTTAATACTTTTCAAAATTAATTTACATTTTTCATGTGCCTCGAGTGCAGTATATTAATGTTTTCTTGTGTTTGACGTTGGATTTATAATGTTTTGTCCCCACCCAGCACCCCTGTTCACTCCACCGTCCCGTAAATATGTTTTTATTAATAATAAATTATAGAAATGGATTTTGGAAAACGCGCACACCGAGTTGTTTCATAATCGACCTATAGAAACGCCCTGAAAAATAAATTTTCGAAAATCTCTTATAATAGCGAAAACCGCTATATCGAACTATTACCGCTTGTAACAATATTTACTTACAAGGAAAGTATCCCAGGTGTCCCCGCGGATTTTCATGAAATTGCAATATGTTGTAGTCCTTTAAAAAAATAAGAGACCCGTATTTTTTTATCGGCCATTAAATAATTTTAAGGGGTAAAATGCATCTCTAAAATTCACCCTCAAACATAGATAACCCACATTTAGATCCGCAGTGGCAAGAAGCATTTTTCAGATTTTTACGACCTCGCGCAGTAAACAAATCGAGAGAGGACGAACATGCGCACTGGAAGAATACAAAACCGGCACTCCGTGCCCTTCGTCCGCGTTCTGACCGTGACGCTCATTAGCTACCGTACTCCGAACGAAAAACCCAGAGAAGGCGTCGTAAATTCTTTCCGATAATGCGGATAGCCTGTTTGGTGCGAGGCGCGTTCACCCTCGACTTGCTTGCGCACAAACCCGTTTTTTTGCCCATGAAATGTAAATTTTATTTATCGAATATTCTATCAGCCTTTATTATTTTTTTACAGATTCAAAAAAAAACAATAATCTTAAGAGTAAATTTTAGGGGTGCATTTCACCCCTTAAAAAGTTAAATGGCCGATAAGAAAAATACGTGTTTCTTGTTTTTTGAAGGACTACAACATTTTGCAATTTCATGAAAATCGGCGGGGGACACCTGGGATACTTTCCTTGTTAATATACCTTTTTGTTTAAAAAATTTAAGAGATTAAATATAACTTTTTACTATAATATACAGAGGCACAAAAAAATTGGCATTTTAAACATAGGTAAAGGATTGTCGATTGCTCCTCTACAATAATTTACAACAAAAACACAAGCAGATTTTGATTCTCCAGCCTAATAACTCCCCAATATTGAATTTTGTAAAAAAATTCTTTTAATAAAAAAAAATAAAATAACCTAAATTAAATGGAAACTTCGACACCCTGTATCCCGCCCAATATCAAATTTTTGACAAAGGAATTTGTGGCAGTATTTTGTGCAGACTTTTTAGAAACACCCTGTATATTATTATATTACGTTGTCTCTAAATAAACAGAACATTGATTGCATTAAGTTGCCTTCAGCTAATAGAAACAGTATTAAAATAAAAATATTGGCCTAAAAATCAAATAAACAATAATTACATTATTATTTATTTTTTATTTATCCTTAGTTTATAATAAAATAATACGATATACCCAGACAAAAAGAAAACACATATTCACCAGTTGTTATCTCCATTACGGGGTAAAATGGTGGTTTTTCTCTTTTATACCTTATAACCATTAATTTAAATTTAAAAGTTTAAAACAAAATCCTGCTTTCATTTTTATATCAGTTGTGTTTTACTTTGTATTTCTTTGAAAAAACAATTATTAATTTATTAACTTAATAGCTTTGTTCGCGGGTCTAGTAATGAACCGATTCTGAACCAGAACCGAACTGGTTTAGAATTGTTTTAAAGCGCATGTCTAGTTATTTATTAGTTCGGAATTTTTATTTACCGCGAACGATTTTCTATACAGCTGAGGATGTATTCTAACCTAGCCTCTTTGGTTAGGATTTTTCATGGTTAAATTGGATACTACACAAAAAAAATTAAATTCAAACAAAAAGGTAAATTGTTATACTGTCGAAAGCCACTCGAGGTCTCTCGGCGGAAGACAAGGGATTCCCTGCCTCCTCTCGTTTTTAACATAAGTATGTGTATTTAACTAAAGATAAAATTCAAACAACAAGAAATGGTGAAATCTTCTAATATTGTCTATATTTTTTAATTAAATCTTTATTTATTTTATTGCATACATACATTCATACGGAATAAAATTAAAAATCCTTTGTTTATATACGCTCAGAATCACAAAAATATAAAATAAATATTCAAGGTATATTAACCCGCATAAAAAGTGGCAGAAACAAATAAACTGTAATACAACGGTTTATTTCTGTACCACAAAAACAGAAAACAGCTGACCATGTCGACAATGCGCATGAAATTCCGAACTGAACTTTTAGTTCCAACAAAAATCCCAGGACTGCTAATCAGGTTACGAACCGGTAACGAAGTGATTCAATTGTAACCTGCGAACACAGAACTGTTACTAAAAATTCAGGATTTTACCAACCGCGAACGCTGCTTTTTTCACTGCGCATACGAATAGTCCCAGAACCGGTTCAGAATTAAACCCGCGAACAAAGCTATTTTCATACGTTAGGTGTCATTCAAGAAAAAAAACATTCCACAGTTTATTGCAGGTAATCATAAAAGAGTCACTCATCTTGATGAATTGCCAATGCTATTACCTGCGCGAAACAAAAGTTACTTTTTATGGGCGGAAAATAATATATTACATAACAAGTGTTGAAAGTGATATATTTCACACTAGTGGAAAGACTGTCAACAATACCACGAGTGTGAAAATCACTTTTGACACGAGTCATGTACAATATTTTTCCCACGACCAAAACGTATTTATCATTAATCTTAAATTATTTTTGGTGCCGAAAACGGTTTTCTGCCGTTTTTATGATTTTCTTTTTAAATAAATGGTTCTTACCGGTTTAAGACCCTTTTTTAAATAAAACACCAGTGGCGCTGATCCAAAATATCCCGTTTTTAATTAATTATAACTTAACAAACTTGCGGGACCGGAGAGTGACTAGGGGTGCTGGGCGGGGTACCTTACAGAATTACATGCACTGTTATGTCTTTAATTAAATGTTTTATGGTAAAATTACGTGAAAACATCCTATCACTGGACACAAACACTAAATAAATATACATTTTTGAATAATAATGGTAATTTTCTAGAAACCTGCGGCAACTCCGATTTTAACGAAATTTGGTATACGGGGGTTTTTGGGGCGCTGATTACGAATCTGAAAGAATTTTTGGCGGAAATGTTTCGTTCTTGAGATATTCATCATCGGACTTGAAATTTAAACTAATTCTATTTTTACAATATTCCCCCTTCTTTTTGCACACAATTCTTAATTTAAAGCTAAAGTGGTACACAATATTTGATTTTTACCTTTTAAAACCCCGTTTTTTTACGTAGTTTACATTATTTTTGCATTAAATTGCATAGCTATACTTTGAATCATTTTAATCCCAGTGTGCCATGAAGCCCTATGTGTTTGTATGGTTGCCGCATTATCAAAAAAAGCCACGCAATTAATTCAAAAATAATGTAAAAAATGTAAAAACGGGGTTTTAAAAGGTGAAAATCAAATATTGTGTGACACTTTAGCTTTAAATCAAGAATTGTGTGCAAAAAGAAGGGGAATATAGTGAAAATAAGCTTAGTTCAAATTTGAACTTTTATGATGAATATCTCGAGAACGAAACGTTTTCGCCAAAAACCCCCGTATACCAAATTTCGTTAAAATCGGAGATGCCGCAGGTTTCTAGAAAATTACCATGACTTTAATTAAGTGTTTCATTGTGAAATTACGTGAAAACACCTTATCACTGGACACAAACACTAAATAAATATACATTTTTGAATAATAATTAATAATAAATATAAATATTTGCTGATATGTGACATATAACCTCACTTTTAAAGGGATGACAAAAAGTAGTTGATATGCTGAAATCGACGTTGCAACATTAAAAAGTTATCTTGAACGACGTCATGTATAAAGTACCTTGTAAATAGAAGTGGTATTTTATAGCCAATAAGGTGTTTAGTATATTTTATATTTATCTAAATTTTAAATAAGTTTCAATTTTAGGATAGTTTTTCGATCTATCAACACGCTATCGATATTCAGTATAGTGTATCTCAAAGTA
Source organism: Listronotus bonariensis (assembly GCA_014170235.1). Taxonomy (NCBI): domain Eukaryota; kingdom Metazoa; phylum Arthropoda; class Insecta; order Coleoptera; family Curculionidae; genus Listronotus; species Listronotus bonariensis. The sequence goes on along the minus strand of JACEGR010000889.1, from coordinate 4,556 downwards.
TATCGCTTTGGCTTTTGACGGGCAATACCCCAATAAACCTTTAATGATTTATGACCTATTGTTATTGGGCAAACCTATGAGTTCAGAATGACAGGGGTGGACCAGGCATAAATATCTCTTGACCATTTATATAAATATTTCTGCTTATATTTTAGTTGTAGTGTTGAATAACCGTTTTTACTGTGCGTTTCGAAAAAGTTGTTTTACGAGAATATATATAACTATGTCGCATCGAAATCATTTGTCATTAGATGCAAAACAGGTTGTAAAAATATGTATGAAATTTTAATCAGTAGGGTACTTATTAAACAAGAAGCTTTAAAAGAAACCTGTCTACTTACAAAAACTCCAATATCGTCGATAAGGAATATTATTAATAGTGAAGCATTGAACAAAAGAAAAAGCAAAACATGGCTGTTCTTGTAAAACCCTAAAACTTTTGTTTTAAAATATTTTTCTATCTTAAACAATAAAGCGTGTAGACCCCGTTCAAAATATAACCGAACACCCTGTACCATCTGGTATGACTTAACCGCGTGCTAAACGATATTTTTTATCATTCTAAAATTTAAGTATAATTTTACACTCGTATCCCTTTCTTAAGAAACTAGTTAAACATAATGCAAAATTACCTTTTTTCTTGCCTTAAGTTTGACATAAAACCATACTTTTACCCTAATAAAAGTTTCAAACCCTCCAAAACTTATTTTTCTCAAGTTTTTACAAAAAAATTAACATTTAGTATTTAATAAAGAATTTTCCGTTTTCCACAGCAATGTCTACGCGGTCCCCACCGGACCCCTTTTCATTAATTCTTAATTACCGTCAGGCGGAAGTTGCAAGAATTACGAGGGATCTGGCTTTTAACTCGATTATTTTATTTATTATGAGAAAAGTTTTGCCCAAGTAACATTTAGAATAAATGGTTATAAAAGCATTTGGGAAACAGGTGCCTTCTTATTTAATGACCTTTTTTTCAGCCAAACATTTTCGACAATTAGAGCCTAAATTAAGAGTAAGTGTTGTAATTTTTCTTAGAAAACATCAGAGTAAACTCAGAAGCTTAATTTTGTTCAAATTTTTTAAATAAAACTTAATGAAAAAAAAAAAATCAAATGAGCTATAGCACATACAGGGTGGCCCACCATATTCGACACGGTCTGTAGCTGGATAACCATGGGGTTTTTAAAAGAAGTAAATACTGAAACATATACAGGTCGGATAAGGTCACAGTATAAAATTATTTTACTCTATATGGTTTTAGATTCTACTTTAAAAAATAACTTAAGTTTGTTAATAGTACCAAGTGTATAATTTTATTCGTTTTTGTGATATTTGATTTTTTTCAAAATGCAGGGGTGCAATTAAATTAATTTTATTTTAACGGTATAAACTCCTTAAACTTTAAAATTTGTTACAAGATTAGGAAAAGTCTGCCTCGTACGTAGGTCATATCGAGATCATAGATTATACAGGGTGATCAAAAAATAATTTCAATTTTTTAGAAAGTCAAATAGCAATATCTCTCTTATTTTAAATGGAACACCCTGTATTTTTTACACCACATGATGACAAACCAAATGCTTTTTCAAATGGTGTATAGGTTGCCTATACCTATCTTTTATACTTTTTAAGTAAATTCCGTTTTAACATATTTTTATTCCAAATGTCTATTTAAATGTAAGTAGGCTGTGATATAGCTATGCCTATTTACTAAGCCGTTATTGCAAAATGTAAATTTGTTGGAAAAAGCACAAAATTAAAAGATTTTGTATTATCTGCCACTATTTTTAAAATTCACCGAAAAAACATCATTGCTTATAATGCTACTTCCAATAACACTTATTTCAGCTGAATGTGGTAATGATAAAACTTGTGTTTGTAAACAATCCTAATAACGCCTCTGGTCAGTTATGACGACATTCTGTGACCTATAACTCGTTTCTTCCATTATCCATAATCACTGTGTCAAATTTTTTAAAGCAATTATTAAGGTTATCAGATGGTTTCTCCTGGAATATTTTTTAGGAACTCTAGAATAAAGTAGCCCATTTTTTCACATCCTCCAGTATTATATCATCTTGTTGTTGTAGAAGAGGGGTCGTTGTTATTTTCTTAAAAAAATATTAATGGTTGCTATGTCACGGCCAACTTTAATTTAAATAAACATTTGGACTAAAAATTTGTAATTTTGTAATTGTAATTTGTAATAATACTAAATAAATAATATTACTAAAAAAACACAAAAGATAGGTATAGCCAACCTATACACCATTTGAAAGAATATTTTATTTGTCATCATGTGACGTAAAAAATACAGGGTGTTCCATTTAAAATAAAAGAGATATGGCTATTTGATTTTCTGAAAAATGGAAATTATTTTTTGATCACCCTGTACAATATTTGATCTTGATTTGACCTACGTATGATATGGCAGACTTTTTCTAATCTTGTTACACATTTTAAAGTTTAAAGTGTTAAAAGTGTTAAAGTAAAATCCATTTAATTTTACCTCTGCATTTTTCAAAAAAAATCAAATATCACAAAAACGAGTAAAATTAGACACTTAGTACTATGAACAAACTTGAGTTATTTTTTAAAATAGAATCTAAAACCGTCATAAAATATAGGGTGTTCCATTTAAAAAAATATAACTTTGATACGTCACACTTTTTGAGACACCCTGTATAGACTAAAATAATTTTATAGTGTGGTCTTATCCGACCTGTATATGTTTCAGTATTTACTTTTTAAAAACCCCATGGTTATCCAGCTACAGACCGTGTCGGATATGGTGGGCCACCTCTGTATTTTAGGAGCTTTATTTCTATTTTTCAAGTTTTTGAACTTGTTGACTAGACTACTTTACTTATAGAAATGGTTAAAATTCTATTATGCACATTGCGGATATGCTTTTAATTTTTATCTAATTCGGCCAATTTTCAATTAGGTTTAAATTTAGAGTTTGTTTGTCATGGTAATCTTTTACTTACCCGTATACGGTAAAATAATTGTTTTCGGTTTAGTAAAATATGAACGTATTAATAAAAAAAAAATTAGGTGAATTAAGAACCTTCTCCTTTTTGAAGTCGGTTAAAAAGTTCTTAGGGTAATATATTAATAGAAAAAATCAGTTAATTTCGTTAATAGGAATTTTCTTTACCTTTATTTGCTTTATTTAATTATGTGGCAAATGATAAATTATGTCCCAAAAATTACCCAAAATTTCCAAAATGCGTTAATCATAATATAAGTTTATTTAATTTGTTAACTTAGTTCTTAAAGGAAAGAGACTAAATATGGAATATCATTTAGTTTTTACACATAATTTGCACAAACATTATAAATAAAAAACTTTTTGTAGTAAATTTTACCAATCATATTATTTGTATCTCTAAAATTTATAAAAACCGTATTTCGTGCCCTTTTGAACAAAAAATACGTATTTTTAAAATACCTTAAAAAGTTATGAGACAGCGGTAAAACAAAACGTTACTACAGCGACGAAAGGGCTTGCACTACTGGCAGAGACAAGAATGAGACGAGCAACTAAATGTAAATAAATTATCCGAGAGAGAGATAGCTGCTGGGCCTTCCTTGTCTGTCTTTAAGGAAGGTAAACGCAGATGGCGCGTGAGCCGACTTTATCGTTTGCCCGCCAAATTCAAATTATATAGCTGTGCTATTTTTGCTCTTAATGTTAGGTACTTGTTTTTGTTTCCTATTAATATAAAATATTGGGATTTAGTTCAATAATTACACACACCTAAGTAAAAATGTCATTTATTTGGTTTTTATAAAGATTTTTGCTTACAGATAACCATGTCAATATTACCTTAAATTATCTGCTGAAAAGCACAACTTTAATATATAGACTGTGATCACTAATAAAAGTCAATATTCAAAGTCCAATTAAAGGTAAAAAACCACGAAACACACAATAAATCACAGAAAATGTAAACAAACTGTCCAAACAAATCGACCATTGAAAAATATCAAACACAAATATCGAATAACATTTCGGCGTGACTGCCTGCGGCAACGTTTGTCAAGTTAAAAATATTCGATTCATGGTATATGTTCTTTCTCTTAATTAGATGTGAGCCAAAAAAGGACATTAAAGTTTACATGCAGAAATTGTAAACAACTTGGCAACCAGGGCAAAGCGATGATTGCTCCATCTACGATAGCCTGCCATGATGAAAGACAAAGACATATTTATTGGAACTTGCGTTAAACCAGAAAGAGATAAATACAATGGACAAATTGTTAGGACCAGTTACTCGTCTCATTGTTGTCTCTGCTACTGGCACGTTACCTCTTCTACTCGCGAATGGGCATAAAAAAAAGAGACCAACCCGTCTAATTGCGTTTGTGAGTTTCCATTTTAGTGAAATGCCGGTATTCCATATTAGGGATACTATTCCATATTTGGTCACTTTCCTCTAGTATGAATTTATTTAAAAATTAATTAATTAATATGTGTTTATTTATTTATTTACAGGTAGGCACATGGTTAAAAAGAAAAGGAAAACTTGTCAGGGTAATGTATATTA